>CABEEJ010008533.1:0-23369 GCA_901482245.1 Timema douglasi
AGTCTTCCTGTGAGTGCGTTTGGGACTGGTCGTGTTATACTAGAGACGTGGACACGGGGACCGAGTATTGTACGTGTTATGTTGATATATGATAGTTATACCAATATTGTACCCTTAAGTGTAAATATATGTATATAATTTGTAAATAGTAAAACACGCTACAAATTGATGAACTAATAAATACATATTTAGGCAAAATTTAAAATATTGCAATTAATTTATGTGAAATATTCAAAAACCTAGTCACACAAAATATGCAACTAGCAAAAGGAATAATGGAAATGACAAATGACAATTTAAAAAAAAGTAGTTACTACTACTACTACTACTACTACTACTATTACTATTAGAAGAAGGGAGGGGTTCTATATATGGTGGCTTGTGGTGAATTCTCCCAACAGAAGATGGCTAAGAGTTATTTAAAAAAAAAAGACCCATTTTGAGGTAATTTAAAGTGTTTTAAGACATAATATTGAGGTTATAAATGGTATGAATTATGTAGGACTCCCAATAGTCTCCTAACCTAGTCATTGAGTATAAATGCTTATTAACAATACTCGATCAAGTACTACTAATGTTGGTGGATTGTTCAACACACTTTTTACAAAACATTTTCATTCACAATCATATGTTAAAAATGTCACAACCTAAGGAAAAGCCTTTTAAAAATTTTAGAAGACTACTTTAATTTATTTTTAGATTTATCTGATTACCAAACCTTTCCTTCACCTCTGACAAGACATCTTGTGAATGTGGGGAATGCCAGGCCTCCACCGTGGTTCATCGGATTCCACGTTAAACTGTAGGTCCTCCATTTCATCTCACAATCACCCTACAATTACACATTAGCGTAAGTGCGCATAACCCGAACGGGTAGTAAGACGCGGTGCTAATAATAAATTTATCTTTGCCAAGAAATTCAGGAATTATTCTTGAATTTTATTCTAGAGTTTGAGGGGCCACTCTGATTTAATCAGTTTCTTCGTACACCTTTTCTTACCACCCATTTGGAATATTCACATGTTTACACTAATTTTATGATGAAGGTATAATTTAAAGGATAAATACCCATATTTGTGTGCAGGGGGAGTGGGAACCTATTTAGGGAAAACCACTCTCAATACACCTGGTAGAGATTAAAACCCCAATCCCTTTGTCATAGGCATTTCATTAAATAGCGAAATGATGGCTTGATCCAGGGACAGGGAACCTTTTAGATATAGAAGGCCTTAGGCATTTCACATCACGAATTTCTCTTAAGAAGGGCCAGGATTTTGATGACATGTCATTTGTTTATTTTATTTTTTGTTGTTGATCACATACAATATTCATAAGTACATAAACTCGCTTTATTATCCCCTTGTTGTAGGAGTTTATATTTTATAGTGTTTTGTTGTTGTGATTTCTGAATTTAAGCTCATATTTTCTTGGGTTGCGTCATGTTTAGGCATTTTTGAGTTATTTTAAGGTATCCATGTTTAATAAGTTTTTTAAATATCATCAATATTTTATAAATGCATAAACACTCAAATATGAACTCTGTATCCCATATTATTGTATGGTTGTAAAATACACATTCCTGGTGAGACATTGCAACAAAGCTGGGGATGGTTACTTTAGAAGGAGGTAACTATAACTTCTAAAGGTAATTGTAAATCACTGTTGTATTTAGCAGAATTCAAGAGTTAAGTAGTTAGGTCTTTCATTGCATTTTATATTTGTAACATTCGTTTGCATTTTATGAGTTTTTGAAATTTTGAAGTAATTTCTTAGAATATTTAGGTCAATTATTAGGTCAAGATTCGGATGCTGCTCATAAGAATGGGATTGTACAGTAAATTTTGCCAAATTATTATAGTGTGCCCACCATAAATGGGGCGATAATCTCCTAATATTATGCTTTAAACATTTTTTAATTTTAATTAACTTAAATACACACCGTTTGAGAATGTATAATTTATATACAACGAAGTTACATAATTTGCTGAATATGTGAAAAGGCCACACCAAAATGCTCAGAAGGCCAAAGGCTCCCCATTCCCATCTCAGACCAAATTTGACCACCAAAGTGAGTATTTAAGGAATCCTTACTTTTATAAAACCATTACCCTTCCTTCACCTCTGACAAGACATCTTGTGAATGTGGGGAATGCCAGGCCTCCACCGTGGTTCGGATTGGATTCCACGTTAAACTGTGGGTCCTCCATTTCATCTCATTATCACCCTACTATTACACATTAGCATAAGTGCGTATAACCCGAACGGGTAGTAAAATGCGGTGCTAATAATAATAATAATAATAATAATATAAAACCATTCCTTGAAAAATAAAACACATTTTTTGTGATCAACAATCAGTTCTTCAGCTATTGTGAAAAATTGAAAATCTATAGTGAAAAGTGTTTTTTCACTTGGTTTTTCATGATGGTTGTAGTGAAGTGTAAGCTGGTGTTTCCTATTCCAAGAACCATTACCTCTTTGCTCAGTGTCAGCAGTGTTAAAGCCTTCTTTCATTTGTTTCTTATCCCTATTTTGATATTTCCTTTACTTTTTTCCAAATGTAACAAAGTTATGATAAAAAAATCTTTTCTCCATAGAAAGAGAAACAACCCAACATTATTGACTGATTTGATAAATAACTCCAGTTATGTAAAACTGCTTTAGTTGGGGTGTGCAAACCTTCAAAAACTTCACTTTCACTTTGAATATTGATCAAATTTCAATTATTGTTATGTTGTGCTTTTATGTACAATACATTACATATTAATGTTCACATGACAAAAATTTAAAATAATTAAATTACATGTTGTGATAAAAAAAACTTCATTTGTCAGCTTAGGATGAGTTATGTTAATCTTATTTTCAATATATCATTTTGTTAATGATATTTAATAAATAAAGTTGTCTCTCCACTGGAGCCATTCAGAACAACATTTGTGTTGCGCAATATTGTAAGATGTTTTACATTTGAAAACTACTTAATCAACTTGTCAACAAACTGTCCACTCTGGTAGAGCATTGTTGCATCATGTTGGTGTTTGTTTTCTATAGCTAAAATTTGATGCCACACTGTGTCTGAAGAAACATTTTATAGTTTGTGTCACCATGAAAAAGTTGTTTTAGTGGTGGCTATTGCACTTATATTACATGTCTTTGATGTTGTTTGTAATTAACAATTAATTAAATGCAATTCTTTGAGCTCCATTTAAACACCATGTTAATGAACTAATTACTAGTGCAACATTTTTAACTAAAATATATACCACTGTTATCCTCGCTACGGCTTCGGGAGTAAATGGTTGTCGCGACGACGGTGACCGACGTTGTATTCAGACACATGAGGGTAGGGGTATGAAAAAGGTCGGCGAAAGTGTTTCAGCAGCCTTAGTCGCGGCATCGTGAGTCATGGTGGAACATGAGGAAGTCCCGAGGTGGGGCGATAGGGTAAGTGTCCTGACAACATGAGTTGCAATGGGATATAGGGTGTTTGTCCCTGCAATGTGAGTCGCGGTGGAACAGAAGGATGACCCGGCAACGAGAGTCGCGGTGGGAGGTAGGGTGATGGTGGGGAGCGATAGGGTTAAACAATATTGCTCCTTCCTAATATAAGGCACTTTAATAGCTCTTTCAAACAGGTGGGACACCTAGTTTAAGTAGCCACTCTCCGACTGGCCTCTGACCGAGAACCACCGTGTTAATTACCCTCCACTTCTGCCTGGCCTTGTCCCATGGGAGAAAAGGGAGCTTCTCATTGGTGCAGGAAAAAGTGAGCTGTAGTGGCCGCCAAGCGAGCCAATAGAAAGAGGAGTTCTCATGGGCGCTGAATACAGTAGGGAACTCGTCACGAACGGCTGTGGAACGGTCCAGACAGTAGAGAGGGTGGGTGGCGCGGCCTGTGCAAGTGCGGAGGAAAGATACAAGGGCCAGCTGAACAGTGAGGCACAACACCACGTATACGCTGATTTTGGTTGGAAGAACAGTAGAGAAAATCAAAACATATTTCTTTGGGGCCAACATTGATAATATTTTCTTACATTGTTTGTGTTATTTGATAGATATTGATAATATTTATCAAAAGTAACATCTGCAGATGATATAACTTCATGTATGAATATATTAACATTGTTTTAGTAACTTTTGTAACTAACTTCTACTGTTCTTCCTACCAAAATCATACTATACTAGTCTCAGCTTAACTGTCCAAATAGCAGAAACATTGGTACTTTAAACACACACCAACTGATGTTTATTGTGTTATCAACATGATACAATACAGACAACTCACATTAACAAACAACATCTTTTCATTTACAACCATGTTGCTGTTGCTATAAGTTGTTCTATGTTTCTTCAGTGGAGACAAAGCTTAAAGTTATATAGTTATGCAAAATTACCCCTCCTCTCCAACATTAATATATTTTTTTAATACCCAAACTTTGATTTTGCTTCAGGAATATTTCATATTATTTGATTCAACTTCACTTTGAATTGAAAAGTGGACTTTGCAACCTCACTTTGTCCTGCTCCGCCAGCCCCTTCCCCCTTGTGTGCCTTAGCATAGTGGCATTCCTAAACTGTTGTGTAGAGGCCTTGTCTGTTTCAGACCAAGTTCACTCAAAAACGTCATAATTTTTCAGCCATTAAAGCTGAATGTTTTGTCAAGTACTTGTCTAGATACCCAATTTATGAAATAAACTACTATTTCTCCAAACTAGATTTTGGAAAAAGAAACAATTTGTTTGATAGCAGGGATAGAACTATTTTCTTTACATATATTTCTGTTTCCAGCCTGCGGCCTGGGTCAGTTTTTTATTCAAGCCGTATAATTTTCACTACCGGCTTGCTAGGCCTGTTGTAACTTCATTTGCCTTATAATTTATATTAAGACTAGTCACTGGCCATTAATTAATCACTGTGGAAGGGTAAACCCATATTTTCATCAATGATTAATTTTCGGCCTATGCCGGGAATCGAATCCGGTAGCTCAGTAGCCAGTTGCCAGTTAGCCCGGTAGACAGACTATCAACCTCAAACTCTCGAATCCTTAGAGATATTTGAGATTTGCGAATCCAAAATTTAAAAAATATAATCAAAATTTTGTTTTAGAATTTCTTTTATCGCTCCAATACTACTTATTGGTGGTTCAGTCCCTAACATAATTATAGGACAAACTCCAGACATTTCTACTAAAACAAAAATGAAAGACTATACACGTAATTATTTATGTGTTTATTTTTTTCCATGTTTTGGTTTTATTTATTTATGTATTTGTTTGTTTATTCCATGTCTAAATATTGTGAATCGGTTGTAGGGAGATAAATTGCCTACCCTATGACCTGTAAAAGTGTATTTGCTAAGTTATGAAAACGTTCCACCACAGGTTTTCATAAAGTTTACTCTGAAGTATGAACATCAAACATTACCGGATTGAAAAAGTAGTTTATTAACCGAGGTATTAAAAAGAACTAAACACTAAATACATAACAGGCAAGAACATACTTTAAACAGAACTACCAACTTATGCATAAAAATGTACCAGTATTAATAATACATAAATGTTAAATTGCTATACCAACACTTCGCCTCAACAATCAGACCCAAGACCATTAATTTAACACTAAACTGGATGTCTGAATGTTATAATGAAAGCATTAAAATAAAAAAATATTGACATTTCATCATTTCTATTTCCTATTGTGTTTAAAATATTTCCCAAGCCTTGGATTCAAATTACAGATTTGTAGGTAAAATAAGTTTTGTATTCATAAAATAGTAGATTCGACCCAACTCTAGTAAAACTACACAGTTTTATTACTCTAATCCACAGCACTTGAAGCAGAGAAAATGTTGTGTCAATTACCTATTTGTGTCTCATTTCCAGGAGCTTTACATCGCGGTGGGAATATCTGGAGCTATTCAACATTTAGCTGGAATGAAAGACTCTAAGACGATTGTTGCTATCAATAAAGATCCAGAGGCTCCCATATTCCAGGTGGCTGACTACGGACTTGTAGCTGACCTATTTAAGGTCGTGCCTGAGCTCAATCAGAAACTTTAAGGGCTAGACGAACTATGCGACTACCAGTAAGAGGAACATGTATACATATTGAGCGGTAAAGAACCAACTAAATCACATTAAGGGACATATTTACATTATGCTATTGGAAGTCAATCATTCTTCAAATATATGACTGACAAACAGTTTCATTAAAGTGGTGGCTTGGCTGACGTTCGAATCTTGACTTTGTGACAACCTTAAAACTCTGGTCAGACACTAATTGGAGGAAGGGGATAGAGGTCTCAGGAACATGGCCTATATGAATTTCAAATAATAATCTATTAATTTTTGTAGCATCGTGTCTTACTACCCATTCGGGCTATAAGCCAAAATTGAAATTTCCTTCTTTTTTTAAAAATTTATTATGTCATGATTTATGCATTATTGTAATCTTTTATACATGCATTGTAAGTAGTCATTTTGTGTCATACAATCGTTTAATGTATTCAAATTAATCCGGCTACTTTTGTGTCATTGGTTTGATCAATTAAAAGCAACGCAGCAATGTTTTATACCATGTTGTTAAAGGTATAGGGGGTTGTCTCACGCACATGGTAAACTGAGACAACCAGGAAAACTCAGAGAATTAGTTTTAGAAAAAAAATTGGGCGAAATACAGAGAATTTTGAAAAATTTAGTAAAAATGTTGGATTATTTGTTAATTTGAGACATTTAAACGATATATTAAAATAATAGGTCTTTGGTTGAATGAAAAAGGGAATTAAATAACTCAGAATGCTGATTCAAACCTGTAATGGGTTGTAAATTGGCAGATGGGCTTCCCCATCAATCTCAACTCATCCTGTTTTAAACATAAGCTACTTGACTTCACAGTAGTACGTTTGCTGAAAATGAAATTTATTACTTTTTTTTTTTCAATATAAACTGACTTTAAAAATGGGAATTCCTTCTGGAAAACACTGGGGATTTGGTATTAACAAAAATAGTGGTAAACCTGAGTATGAGTGAGTCCTTTTATCTCCACCTACATTCCTCTTTATTTTTAAAATAAAAATTCTTTGAAATGTGTTCAACTCCTGATATTATTATATAATGTTTCTTCCCCGAGAAACTTTGTATGTAGCCATGGGAAAAAATGGACATTGTTTAATAAAAGCATGGATTACTCTAAAATATGATGCTCCCATCAGTGGGGAGGTGTCAAGCTAATAGAACACAAATTTTTATTTAAAATAAATATTAAAAGAGATTTTGCATATTTACATCTAGTCGATGCTAGAATTATTAACATTTATACACTATGCATTGCGCACGCTATAATGTATGTCTAGTTCACCACTGTTAAAAATTATGTGTTAGCTGGACCGAGTCAGAGCCGAAAATTACCAAAATTGTGCAAAAACTATCCTTTGAGAAAATATTAATAAAATTCACAAAGACTAGAAATGGGTCAAATACTATATTTCTCAAATTATGATATTAAATTGTCTTCCAAATCTCTAATCCAAATTTGAATCCCTAAAAGTGTTTAATTTTGAAGTGAAAATATTTAAAATTCAATAAAAAAAAAGTTGTTTAAAGCTTGTTGCCACTGAAAAATGTTATTTTATTGTCATGTTTGTTTATAAAAAACAACAAAGAAAACACTTTATTTAGTAAACTAACTATAGTAATACAATTCTGTCTTTTTTTATGATTTCTTTATTCTTAAAACTGATGTCAATATAATTCCTTAAACCAAATGCTTAAAATTGTTATTTGAAGAATTAAGTGCCCTGTCTCAAACACATTTCTTATCCCTCCTCCTTCTCCAACTGAAACAATGAATTGCGTAATGACTCCATGTAATAATCAAGGTCAAATTATCATGCTCTAGACATTAATGATATGATTTCACACCAACCAATTTTATGAATGAGGTGGCCCAATGTTTAAATAATTTTATAATAGGAAATTGATAAAACTAAAGAAAAATAAACTACTAAGAGTAAATTTGATGAAGAAAACCCACCTAGGGAAAGAGGGAAAATGTGGGAAGAATCCAATGAACAAATGTGACATATTCTTCCTTTCTTCTGTCTTCTATAGTAGAAGTAGTCACACACATATTTTAACACAAATAGAATAATATTTCGGCATTTTTGCCTTTATCAAACACAAAGAAGAAAGAAGAGAGTATAAATAACACACACACTGGATTACTCCATTTTGAATTTAAAGAAAAACTGCTAGAAACACATTGTGCCATCTGTTTTTGGGAGTAAAGATAAATTCCTTAGCAACAATGCCAAAATATTACTCTATTTTACTCTACATCAAATTTACTCTTAGTAGTTTACTTTTCCTATTTCTTTAGTTTTATCAATTTCCTTTATTATGAAATCAGTTTTATGAAAAACACTTAAAGTAGCTTGAAAAGTGAGAATTCTTTTCTGACAAAATTTGGAAAATATAAAGAATCTTATATTAAGAAAATAGTAGCAACCGTGTATACGCCATGGTCAAAAAATAAGTGTTATTATTAATGATGTTATAATATAAACAAAGGGAAAAGGGCGCCAAATGGCTATTTTGAATCAAACATTTAAAATAAGATAAAAGGGCAAGGGTTACACACTTAATAGAAAACTGTCGACCCTGCCCTTCTATCCTCTTTTCAATGTTTAGTTTGATGTTATAATTTATTATTACTAATAAATTTGGTTTTAAAATATTGTTCCACACGTCCAGGGTGACCAGATCTCTTTGACGCAAAGAAGACGAGGACTTCCAAAATGTAGGTCATTACAAAATAAAAGTTAAATGTGTACTTAGTGTTTTTTATTAATAATAATCACATTATACATTTTATTGTACGCTCAAGTATAGTTTTCAGATATGTATTAGGATACTCACTGTGATTGGTTGCTGATGGCATACACACAGCCATTATAAATCCCATTGCCAGATGCAGTTTCTTGCTTACCCATAAGGGAACACCATGCCATCTTACAGAAATTTTGCAATTTTTGAAAATTATTCATGGACACCAGATAATGCAATTAAATGTAAGATATTTCTAGGAAAAGGAGGAAGTTTGGTCACCCTGGCCAAATCTCACTACTGATTCCTATTTCTCAGTATTTTTTTTTTTGTGGCAGGCACTCTTTATACATAAACTCTTTTATCATCTCAAAGAGTGTAAACTTTAGTGAGTGTGTATCATTTACTGTACATTTCTATTCCAGGCATATAATGATAAAACAGTCAAATAATCATAAATTAAATGCGGGGTTGTGGAGTTGGAACCTAAGTTAGAAACAATTTTGGATGTAGTCTAGGTCGGTAAAAATGTACCAAGTCTGACTCTGGCATCAAAATAAAAAAATTATAATATTAATACAATATGGTAATTAATATATAATTTTAATTCTATAATTTTGTTTATTCTTCAGGGCCAATATTTATAATTTGGGTTGGCATATTTATAATTTGTTATTACTAATTAATATACTTTAGCCATTTCTGAAGGAGTCACAGTAAGACAGTATAAAAATAGAAGAGTCGTAGTTGAAGATTTGGTGTACCAACTCAACAGTCCTGATTGAATGTCTGTGAAAGAGTATTAAAAAAAATCATAGATATGCACTTGGGATGTATGGTTCATTGACAGTATGACCTATGTGCACAAAACTTGGTTATATCACTTCTTAAATGTCAAATGGTTTAATTAAAGCTATTACATATTTGGGTGATAATCATTAATCATAAAGTATTTCCATTAACTTTTCTAATGCAAATGATCAGTTGTTAAAATAATGTAAAACCGAAACAAACGATAATTTCCTAATTTTCAGTAAAACACCAGCCAAAATGATAGAGCCTGAAACAGAGACTTCAAAATGAGCTTTTGGTAATCATAATTAACTAAAAATATTGATATCCTAACTAGAAATGTCAAAATTATATCAAAATATAAAATAAAATATAAAAAATTAAAATCATAAAGTAAAATAAATGTTATTTTTTCTATATTGAAACTGGAATTGTAACAGATTGTAACTATGTTTTTGGTAAGGTCATGCCTTAATTTATTTGTTTTAAGATTTACACTAGATTTTGTTAAGCTTGGTTTTATGATTAGGTTTTTTTTAATTCTGTCTATGAAATATCCCATTATCTTTATTTTTTATGTTTTAAGAGTTTTAAACAATTTTAATTTAATGGCAAAGATTTTGTTGTCTTTGTGTGTATATAGACATTATTTCATAGTGTGGATTATTGGGTGCTCAACTTAGGACTACTGCCTGTCATTAAAATATGTTATTTTTGTCAGAATTGTGTAATAAATATAATGTATAAAATATATTTTATAGAACATTTATATTTTATATTTTTATTGTTGAAATGTTTCCTCACTATTTATTTTCTGTATAAAATATACAGTACTTATTTAAATGTATATTTATAAAAGACTTAAAACTAATACAACATTTAATTTTAAGTAATTACAAAAAATAAACGGTATTGCGCACTGTACTGACTTTCCCTCGCTTTTATCTTAAAATATGCATTTACTAAAAACTAGTAAGATATGTGAAGAGAAATAATAGATCCATACATTGTTGTAGAAACACTACACTAAATATCATAAATGAGATAATATACGCTGTTTATGGCATTATAAACTAGGAACACTATTACAGAAAAATTGAGAAAAGAGAAATATCTTTGTCCACCAAAGAGTAAAAGAATCAAATTCATTTTCAAAGACCTGATTAAAAAGTATATATATTTGGTTATAGCTCAGAAACAATTGGTTTTACAAAAAATATATTTCAAATAAAAGATTTGTATCTTTAATAGTACACTACAACTTTACAATAAGATATTTTATATCTCTAATAGTTGTGTAGAAATGATGAAAATTGGGAAATTTTCCTCATGCAAAATATCCTGTCATTTTCATGAGAAAATGAGATACCATCTTGTTTATCATATAAAAAAACAGTGTCTAGATATGACATTTAATCAAAATTGTTAGTGAATTTCATGAAAATCAAGTTTTTTCTCTTTTTGGCCTTCAGAAAAGACCATTAAATTTATGGTTAGATGTTTAATTTCAAAAACCCCTCAGGGGTGACCTTATGAATACCCCAGATACCAAGTTATAGCCCAATCTGTAAAATAGTTTCGGCTCTAACCTGAGGGACAGATAGACAGACGACATTGCAAAAAACACTTTTTTGGTTTCAGTGGGTCATGAAACGATGACATTTATCAGAATCTTGAGTTCGAATTTTTTGACGATCACAATACTTTCTCTCCAAGGTGTCAAGAAAAAGTAAAAATAACGTTTTTTTTAACAAACTCTGACTCAACAACACAGAGTAACTGAATTTCTAAATTTGAGTCTCGTCAACAGTTTTCTCTCTGGAGCTATTAAAAGAAAAATGATGGAAGGACAGAGGAAATGGAGGTATTTTACTAAACTGACCTGGCCACAGGCTAGAAGCAGTTGATGATTTATTAAAATCAAATGAGGATCATTATGTTATTTCTATCATTTGTTGGGTTTGGTTCTCTGTTTGGTAAAGGGATGGAAAAAAACGTTGGGGTCAAATAGAAGGTAATTATGTCATTTCCTGAGAATCCTTCCCTTCATACAATTAAGGGCAGTGACACCTAGAAATTTACTTTGGGGGGAATAAATTCAAATTAAGGATGTATCCAGGATGAAATTTCAGGAGGTAAGTGCTGTAAATCAATCACTAGTAGTTAGTTTTTAAAAAATGCATTTACTATGCTACATTTACTCCTTACTCTTTGATTAATAAACAAAAACTATGAAAGAATTTAGTAAAATGTTCAAAAAGCAGTTTTATTTTGAAAACTAGAAAACTATTTTGATGAATTAGCTAATCATGGTTATCATATTAGTAGATGTTAACTATAGTAGTTTGAAAGCTATTTTATTTTGTCAATAGTTTCATGACTTGGTCATGACCGCTAAGATCCAAAGCTACAAGTCTTGTCATAATGAAATTGTGTGTAGTACAAGGTATTATGGAGTGTATTTTTAAGTGTAATCCCAGGTGTTAAATAACCTTTAATTTCTGTTAATATAAAGCACTTAGTCATTACAATGGTATCTATTAGGTAGAGAAAAGGTGTTCTTATATAACAGAATACCTCAAAAAGAAAAGAGGATGTCCCTTAAAGAAATAATGGTGTCTACTATTTATAGATATTTTCTTGTACTTTTATTTCAATACTCCTTCAACAGTAAATATGGCATCTATTTTTAAAATAACGAGTTTTGGGTGTGGGCATTGAAATCTTTTGATTGACACTTTTAATAATTGTGGCATACCTTTTAAATATGAAGTCATAAACCATGTATTAAAATGTCTATACATTTGATTAATTTATTTGGTATTGAGGCAGGAAGGGGGGGGTTAAGTGCCTTTCATAGTCGAAAAACATTAAACCTAGGACAACACTGTTTTTAACCTAATTTTATCACAGTGAACTTAAAGCAATCTAAGAAATATAATTGGACAAAATATAAGTAGGGAACCAAGTGGGTCCTTTTCAGGATATATTTATTGTCTGCCGTGCTCGTTTTCCCTGTTTTTATCAAGGATAGGTTAACTATAAATTAAAAATACCCTTTTACAAAACTGCTCATAACTTTTAATTATTCAAAACATTTTACAAAACTTGTCATGTATTTTCGTAGCATGTTCTTAAATTCAACCTTTCCGAGCATGAAGATTACAATGTTGGATACAAAACAAATTAATAATCTCGCTGTATCCATTTAATTAGTAATTATGAATGATATATACTTATTCAATGAAGACAGTTAACATTTGCTACAGTTATTTATACAGTACTTATATTCACTTGTGTAAATAGCTAGGTATGCGTGAGTTCTTGAAAACTATCCATTCCAAGTAAAATAAATTTTAAGTTTATCTCAAGTTTTATTTTATTTGACTTTATTTTTAGATATTATAACTTAAGGATAATTTTCATAGTCCGACATAGTACGCCTCAAATGCACCGCTATACTAAATACAAGACAACACCTACCTAGAAACTGGCTCATTCCGTTATGATTTAGGTAGGTTTCGTCTTGTATTTAGTATTGAGCCACACTTGAGATGTACTACAGTAGCCCCATGACTTCTTTGGTGCTGACTGACAGCTTACGGCTGACAGCTTTAAAAAGTTACCAGACCAAATTATGGATCCCTACGCGGAACCAGATGATCTGCAAAAACGTGTGTTTAGCAGCTGTCACTTTTGACAGTCAAAATTTAGATATATACCTAAATGTTGACTGTCAGAAGTCAGTTGTGAGCTGTCAGTCAGCACCAAAGAAGTCATGGGGCTACTGTAAATCTGATTATGAAACTGGCCCTAACATTTTGTAAGCTGTCAGTCAGCACCAAAGAAGTCATGGGGCTACTGTAAGTCTGATTATGAAACTGGCCCTAACATTTTCTAATCAATCATTTAGTTTGATTAGAACTTTAACAGCTATTTTAAATTTAGCTATAGGTAAATTTGTATTTGTAACATCACAACTTTCTTAACACAAAAAAAACTATCATTAAAATATGAATCCATATTACTCAAAACTCGATTAAAACTTGATATTTTCATTCAAACTCAGTTCTACACACTCCTAATTATAATCTACATTTTGAGTACAATGCACATGTGGTTTCTGGTTATGCTAGATTTAAATAATTGTCTTACATTCTATGATTTACAAATTCCATTATTTTTATAGAACTGTACAGCACAACCATAGTACTTTATTTTCTCTCATACAATATTCAATAAACAATTAAATGAGGACAAAAGGGCAGGCCCTACAAACTTATAAAAAAATGTAACGCCAAACATTCACATTTAAAGCACAACATGTCTTAATAATTCTTACTCTCTTCTGCTAAGAAGGGGCTTGATCTGCCTTTAAAATTACTGTTACATGTTTTGTTTTAAATGTTCGCTTTTGAACAATATTTTTATGTTGTTTAGGCCATGGCGTGTATTATTCCCCTATTTGAATCCAGAAGTGGGGGCCATTTCTTCCTTTATTAACTTAAAACATTAAATATTAATAGTTTGGATTACAGTAATTCAGAAAGCTGTTGAGTGAATATTTAAAAAAATTGTGTCCATAAAGGGATTCAAACTCCACACTAATCAAGGGTTTGAGTATCGGTATGGGCATAATTGTCAAATATATCGAATTAAAAGTGCTAAGTTTGCAAACAACATTTTTATAAAGGTGCAGAAACATTTATTTAAAGATGGTATTAGAATGGATTACTCCAGAAAGAATGAGTTGGATTTTAATAGAAATATTTTAGTTACACAGGATAGAAATTATATTGATCTATGTGTTATAGTTTTACTTTATTTTTATCCTGGAGTTTTGTGGCAGGTAGGGAGGGATGTGAAAAAAGTATCAATACTTTACTAATATTGATATTTTCCTTTCGTTATTAGTATTTTTTTTACTCAATACTTCCAATACTTTTAATGAGTACAGTAATGATACTTTTCTTTCGACATCACATCCTTAGTAGAAGGCCAAACATTATTTGGTTTTTTTATTAAATAAATAAGAACATGGCTCATACTTTACACTGCTGTGATTGAACAAAGAAATATTAGATGCCTCTTTAAGAAAATTGTTCATTTCATTGACATTATGTTTTGTCCTATCAAAACTCTTAAGAAGTGAGTGTGCACACACCCTTACCCTGAAACAGAGGAGGTGGGGAATAAAATGGCAATGTAAAAATATAGATTATTAGGTAAACTAATATTGTATGCAAGATCTTAGGGTACTTAAAAAAATACGTTGATTTAAAACCCTGCATTTTGATTAACAGGATCTATGGATAGGCAAAAGTGAAGAGCAGTAGCAAATCAATCGCAAGATTGATGATCTAATGAGGATGGATTTATTAACAGATGTGAAACAGTGAGAATTAGAGCTTTCTGTAAATTATATAAGATTTAGCTATAAAACTTGACTAACACACATATATTAAGAATATTATTAAAATTATTTTATACTCTTGAAGAAAATTTTATATTAAAATGACTGCAGTGAAAAGTATGACTATAATATTTCGTTTTAAGTTTTTAATCTTTTAACTAACCAAAAAAATATATATTTATAAAAAAATTGTTTTAAAATATTTTGAAACAAAAAACCAGGAAACATTATACTTAATGAAGAAAAATTGTCAACTCAAAAAAATCATTATTTACCCCAGAAAAATCGAAGTTACATATTCATTGATGGTTATGAAATATATTGTATTGTACGAGTATATTGTATTTTGGAGAGACTAGCAGTATTAGGAGTAGCCACTGGTGGCTCATAAAAACTCCCTCACTCTACATCGAAATGCTAATTTGTCAAAGTCTAAACACATCATTTTCACTTAAGAAAATAATATTACAGCAACGTTTTCAGGCTTGGGCCACGTTTAAGATTTAGTTATTTCGTCTGTAGTTGCAACGGCAAAAATGCCGGACGTTATTTATTCGACAGGAGTCAAGTCTGAAACATTAGTTTTGATTTAATTAAAAGACTTTAAAATGAAAATAATATTGTTTGCCACCTTAGAGGGATCAGGTGTAATTGAGTCCTTTCTTGATATTAAAACACATAAGACCTATCTTGTGACAATTGTGCACCAGACATCTGGAAGAGAGTATTATGATAATGTACAGCCGGTGGACGCTATCATAATATCCGACAGGCATTCCTCAGAACGTTCTTCTTCTTCTTGTGACCCTTTTGTTTGCCTGGTCGCAGCACAATGGTCCCGTTACCGTGGTATGACTTGTTTGAGTGATGGGACGGGCTGAAGGCACCTGGAACCAATACCACACAATATGGTTGTATGATGGATAATAATGGTCAAACAGAAACATTTTATTTTCCTTGGTCAAAAGTAAAAGATTAAATTAAAAAATATTGAGTCGTGTTGAAATAAGAAAACTATCGGTGGTCATATAAATATAAATTATCTTTATAGATTTTGAATACAGCCTCATTCTTTCCTCATAATCTTACCTTAGAAAATAAATTAACTTGACCATCAATCAAACCAATATTTAATGTTGTGTTGATAATATATGTTTTGGTGATTTCAAAGTTTGTTTATAGTTTTCAAATCCTTACTAACCAAATTTACTTTTTCTCCTAAAATGCATTCATGTTTTATTTATGTTGCTTTCATGTACCCTTTGTTTACTCTTAAAGGTTTATAAAAAAGGGTCATGGTCTAATCAATATAAATGGAGTGTGCATGTGTACAAAATATTTACAGGCAGAGCTTGTAAAAGACAATAATTGTTGAACTAGACTGCCAGTGACATGTAGCTCGGGATTCAAATCCGGCTCGAGTATACTGAGAATGGTTTTCCACTCTCACTCCATACAAATGTGAGTACACTTCCTTTAAATTCAACCTTACTCATCGCTAATTAAGCTTAATTAGTAAATATGGATATAACCTAAATAGATAGTAATATATAATGCTAAAAAAATGCTCCTTTAAAATATAAATCAACTTTCAAGTTTCTTACAGGAAAAGAACCAAGCATGTGTTCCTGTTAAAGCTAAACTAAACTATTTTAATACTTACACATACTAGTTCTTTTAAATTAATAAATTCTCATTCATGTGAATCTTATGTGATGGTTCCCATTCACTATCATACACTATTATTTGGTATAATTTTCTGCCACAATTTAGTATATTGCAAACTTGACATTCTATACCTCATGACCCAATGAGAAGGTCCAAATGATGTACTTTAAATAAAGAAGCATGAATATATTTTTAGCAACGCGTCTTACTACCCATTTGGGTACAGTAATATTCTTATGTACTAATTACGCTAATAGTTTTATGAATTAGGAAAGTTATATTTATAGGAAGTGCACTCGCATGTCCATGGAGGGAGAATGGAATATCATTTTTGGAAAAAACACCCTCAACACACACGACCGAGATTCAAACCTTGATCTCCCCGTCATCGACAGTATAGTCTACTGCGATAGTAGACCATGTGGCCACCGAAGCGGTTATGATTATGTTGATAAGTGCAAATTTGATGCAACCCTTGCTAATATATGAAAAGCATAAATTAGTCACAGAATACTGACTAATTGTGTAAGGATGCAAGCCATTCCCGGCCATGGAATATTCCTCTTCCTGCTCGTGCAGCTCTGCTAAACACCTGGCTGCCAAGTGGTGAAATACAGCGTTTACGTTCACGTCCTCCTTGACGGACGTTCGCAACAGGCGGCAACCCAATGCTCGGGCCAGCAAGTCTGCTTCCTCTCTGGAAAAATAGAAGGTCAGACATGAGTCTTAAATATCCTCAAGTGATAATTTCAAGGAAAAAACTTTAATCCAAAACAAATACTAACATTATGTTTTAAATTAGTTATTCAGCAATTGCAACACATGACATTTTTGTAAATTTTACCAGATATCTATTTTGTAAAGTATAAAACATCCTTTCCTCCCAAATTTTTAAACATAAATATCTACAACAAAAAATATTTTCATAAAATGTTTTTTCTGTCTTTTTAAAACTAAATACATTAATTGCTGTTTGCAAGATGTAACACATAACTCTCTTGTTAGACAGGATTGCCAGTGACGAGGAAATCGGGGTCCAAGTTTTTATCAGGTGTATTGAGATGGGTCAAATAATTTCCCACTCTCCCTCCATGCAAATGTGAGTAAATTTCCTCTAAAATTCTAACTCTATCATTTTCGCCCCTATGTGTAAAACCCGAATGGTTTCTTAAGCACAATAGAGAAAAAAATTAATGAAGATTCACTCAAACAAAATAATTATAAATAGTGGAAGCCTTTGTCCCTATGGGAGGAATGGGAGGAGCAGATAACAGAAAATGTGCAGGTGCGAGGAGAGGAATAGAAGTTATTAAAGAAGAAAGAGTGGTGGATGGATAGAATAAGATGTAGGCAGTTTACTAAGATTACTCGGACACAGTTGATAATGATTATGAGTCGTTGTCCCTTATGGAAAATTATTTATTCATTGGACCAAATCATTGTTAAACATATGACAAGGACAGGTGCAGATTCAAGTTGGGGGGGGGGGGNAATGACCAGTTGACCTCCCTGTGAAAATTAGTAAATTAATACAAAAAATGAAATTAAAGTTCAAATTTTAGAAATAAAATACAATACAGGTAAATTATACCATTTTTTTTTGGTGCAAACACCTCTAAAGCCGGGTCCACAAGTGCGTTATTCGTCCAGGCTTAATCAATGTTCGATATGACTCACACAAGTGTGGAAAATAAACTCGTATTTTTGTATGAATATGTGTCGTGCATAGCGAGTAAAGTACATTGCTCCACATTGAGACGATAGACTATCACTCATCAAAGAAGACTAATAATTGCTTGAAAGCAGTTCGTCCACGAATACTGAATATAGAGTATGTGTGGAAAGCAGGAGTAGTGGAACTGTGGGGGACTCTGACCCCCTGGAAATTATTCTCCCCTCCCTGGAATAAAAGTCAGGGGAGGAAAGTTTTAAATAGCTTCCAAGGTCATCCAAATTTTAAAAATATCTAAGCTAGGGCCACAGCCTAGTTTCTGAAATAATTCAATTTTCAAAATTTTGTCGATGGTAGACCACTTCAAAGATTATCTTCTTGAGGTATCTAACTATCGTAAAACATTAAGGTGAGGATCACTCTAAATAGCTTCGAGGGGCGTACAAATTTCAAACATTACTAGATGAGGAACACTTTAAAGGCTTATTAAAGAATTATTTTTTTTAATATCAAGGCCAAGACTACTCATAGCTTTTAAAGTGAACCATTTTTCAAAAAATTGTTGAAGGAGGGCCACTCCAAATAATTTATAAAAACTATCTGATTTTTAAAAATTTGAGAGGATGACCTCGACTTAAAGCATACATAAAATCAAATATGAATGAGAAACTATTAAATGGCTTTAAACAGAAATCTAACATTGTGAGTAACTATGTGAGTGGCGCAGGAACGTGGGAGTAGGGGGGGTAAATTTTAGCACCCCCTGAAAATGGAGGGGGGTAAAAAGTATCATTTTTACTCCCCCCCCCCCCCGAAAANTTTAGATAATATAAATATCTTGTTGAGGCAAGATACAAAGTTCACACTAAGGTAACATAACAAAAATAAAATGTGCTTGGAAAACTGATAGTGATACCAGCTACATCATCAACTGCAGAAAGAGTTTTTCAATGCGAAGAAAAAAACTATCTTCGCTCCACGATGAGACTAAATCAGCTCTGTCTGCTGAATGCGGGGGACCACCATTACATCATTACACCATTACAATTATGAAACACTGAAGATTATAAGACCACAAACTAGTTTTGCAATTTTCAAGTTTGTTTAGCTTTAGAGGTTATGCATTCAGCGGGTGTAAACAATAGCATCGCATGTCCATTACATCGCATTCACATTAGATCGTGTTTTTGGTACAAATACATTGCAGGTCCACCACGTCGCGTTCCCCCACCTCTCTACACACAGCTAGCCCTACTCTGACGTACAACCAATAGGAAAGATGGGGTGTATATATACAATTACATCGCGTTACAAATACATTGCATGTCCATTGCATTGCGTTTTGCTAGGATAGTGTGCCTGACTCTCACTTTGAAGGTGGGGCAGGTTGAAAGGATAGTGTGCCAGACTCTCACCTCTGACTCTCACTTTGAAGATGTGGCTGGTTGAAAGAATAGTGTAGCGGATTCAAAACTTAAATAAACATCACCATGACTGAGATGCCTAGGCAACTAGATCTATAATCCTAAAATAAATACACCATAATTTTGTTTTATAATTCTCTGGAAAAATTTGTCTCGATAAAAAGGCATATTTTTAATTTGTAGATTATATTCTTATTTTATTATTTCATCTTTGCTTTTCCTTGCACCACAGCAATTTGAATTTACAAATTCAAATCTCCAATTTTTAAGGACATTAGATTTCTGGCAAGCTAGAAACTCTTCTCCCCTCCAAGTGGAGTCAGATGACCCTTCATTCCTATTGGTTGTACGTCAGAGTAGGGTTATCTGTGTGTAGAGAGTTGGGGGAACGCGACGTGGTGGACCTGCAATGTATTTGTACCAAAAACACGATCTAATGTGCATGCGATGTAATGGACATGCGATGCTATTGTTTACACCCACTGAATGCATAACCTCTAAGGCTAAACAAACTTGAAAATTGCAAAACTAGTTTGTTGTCTTATAACTAGTAACGAATATAGGGAAATGGTGTAAGGAAACTTAATTTAATTTTCAGTGTTTCATAATTTTTAATTTTTAACTAAGCCACATCAGATATAACGTTACTTAATTTGTTTTGTGTGTATTAATTCTAATGTTTGGCATGACTAAAATAAATGAGAAAAATGCACAATGTGACCATTAAATACAGGTCTCCCTCGTTATACGCGATATCACTATACACGTTTTCACCATAATGCGATTAAGAAATAATAAAAATAATACATGGGCAGCTGTAATTTCGCAGTGACCCTGTTTGGTGGTGACGTGACCTTGTTCGTACACATTCCAGTGAGTACAGTGTGTTACAGTGCAGTTTGGTGTTAGGGGGGTAGTGGTATTGACAACAATGGAGATAAATGGGCAGAAGTTAAACAGTCCTGTATAAAAGAAGTTTGGAAAAGTATTTGGCCTGAAATTTCTGATTTTCATGATTTTGATCCTGAATACGAGCTTTCCAATTCAAGACATGACATCGTTGACATATCAAAATGTTTGATTTGAGGACGTACACCAGACAAATGTGGATGTATTGCTCCAACCCCACTCAATAGAACTCACCAATGAAAATCTTCTAGAAATGTAGAACGGCATAAAGGATGAAGAAGAGTCCTATCTGGTTGAGCTTATCAAACAACTTCAACAAAACAAATTGCTGAATATTTAATCACATTGACAGTGCAATTATAGTCAGTAAAGAAAATGACCCTAACATGGATATAAGTGCCAAAGTTGCCAGAGAGATTGAGTTATTCGGCTTGCTACAAAGCATAAAGAGAGGAAGAATGCTGCCCGTCATCTGATCAAATAAGTTAAGAGGTAAAGTAAGCAATCACCTCAACTGGTTTATACCTGTTGAGAGCAGCCTAACTGAAGGCTATAAAAATATTTTCTTAAATAGTCACTAACAAATATAAGTACACACTAAGCTTCTATTTCTACACAAATACTTTGTAAGATCTATAAATAATTATTAACAATTCTCACCATTCACTTATAGTTAATACCACTCACAAATTTTCGATATTAAATTACACACTCAACCAAGAAAGTATCTGTATGACTAGGGTGAAAATCCTAGCAGCTACTTTTATATTATTGTATTATTTTGGCTGTTCCATTCTTTGTATTGCTTCCCTTAAATATTCATTATAAAACTGATTTATTAATGTATATTAATCTAATTTATATAGAGTATATTCAAAAATGATGTAGTTGACATCATAATAAGATGATTGTCTATTATTACAAGCATTTTTAATGTAACTGTTATCGAACTACATTAAAAGGGTGAATCATTTTGGGATGTTGGGTGACAAGGCAACTCGATATTCCACCCCCCTCCTACTGATTTACTTAATTCGTCTATCAATTTAGTTGAAATAAGTTAAAAAGAAGATTATGTAAGGCTACTAACGGATCGACAACGCTTTGGTCCAAGAGGTCTATCTTGTTCTGCACCAGTACCGTGGGAATCTCTCCGCACTCGTCCTCCACCTGAAACACAACGCACAAAACTATTACAAATTCATATAAACTACACTCATAACTTAGGTAAATAATACAGCTGTAACCTGATGTTTCATTTTGGTGAGGTTTTCTGTGTTCTTCTTAAGAATTGAGACCATTGTATCAGTTTTATCACATTTTTTAAAATTACTTTGTTTAGCACTGCGTCTTACTAACCGTTCGGGTTATACGCACTTACGCTAGTGTGTAATGGTAGGGTGATTGTGAGATGAAATGGAGGACATACAGTTTAACGTGGAATCCGAACCACGGTGGAGGCCTGGAAACCACGGTGGAGGCCTGGCATTCCCCACATTCACAAGTTGTGATTAATACACGTCTTGTCAGAGGTGAAGGAAGGGTTTGGCAACCAGATAAATCTGTGCCGTGACCGATGATTGAACCCCGGACCCCCAGCATAGAAGTCCGATACCTTACTCCTAGACTACCAGGTCACATACCATTTAAAAAAAAATACAACAATATTTAAAAATAAACCACCCTTATTTTTAGGGTTGAATATCCAAAATCAAAAACCCCTCTGGGTAACCTTAAGAAAACCCTAGATACCAAATTTTAGCCCGATTGGTAAAATGGTTTCGACTCTTAGGCCGAGATACAGAAGGCAAAATGAAAACCATGTTCTCGCTTTCAGGAAGCCATTAAACGTTAAAATTTATCAAAATTTTGAGCTCGGTCACAATAATTCTCTCTCTGAGTCGAGAGGAAGCAAAAATTAAACTAAATTTATTTGCTGAAACAATATTTTAATTATTTTAGTCAAAAAAAGTATTTGGTTAAACAAATTTGCAAAAAAATTGAACTTAACTCGCGTGCCCTTATACCCCACCTGAATTAGAAGATATGAGAGTGGTACATCTGGTAGTATAGGGATATGAGCAAAGCTTTACTCTTAAAAGGGTAGGAGAAAGGGGGAGGCAATAACTGTGCATTATCGATCAAAGCTGTCTTACCACGCAACGCACCCTTCCTTTGTACCACCTTGCGTATTACACTTGATCCACTGGCGATAACACCTGCCACCCCCACCTCTCCCCACCACACCCCACCTGTCGCCTTCACGGCCAATGATCTTTATACAAACTTTATCCACCTTCAGACGATTTTAGTTTGGCTTTCTCTTGTCCGTTTACTCTTGGAATTGGTTCAGTGCCACATGATTTTGCTGTAAAAATAGTGAATACCGTTCAAGCCATGCGATACCTTACGTCGTAAAGGCTAACTCATCTCTACTCGTCCCGAATTTAGGACAGGTAAGCAAGGTCCATTTAAATACGAGGATAAGCCACACCCGGCATTATCATTTTTCTTTTCTCGGCTCGTCTCACCAACTCTTTGGGTTAACCGCGCGCGCGCACACACACACACACACACACACACATTTATATATATATATATATATACTAGCAGCCCAACCCGGCTTCGCACGGGCATAATAATATAATAAAAGAAAATACACAATGTTTT
>CABEEJ010008534.1:0-23369 GCA_901482245.1 Timema douglasi
CTATTTAGTCATTCATTTGTTGGTTTTATTACCAATGTTTACTCTTTAGCTTTATTTCTAGTGATCAAACATTGAAACAAAATAACCAAACTAAAATAGGGAACTAAATTTATCAAAAAAGTTTAGTAATAGATATTTATTATATTGATTGAAAACTGTAAACACTCACAGATCATCATTGTACAACTAGTACAAATCACAGATAATACTCGAGAATGCAGATGTTTGTCTCGAGTTGTTACGTTAAGTTAGGTGAATCGTGATCATACATCTGTTTTCTTAAGTTAAGTTAACTTTAAGTGGACGTTACGTTAAGTTAAAGTTAAGTTGATCGTGAGCCCGGAATGAGGAAAAATAAAAATACATTTTTCAAACAGTATTTAGTATCTTGACCCTCCAGTTAGACCCTGCCTACGTCGAAAATCTTGTTTCAACTCCCATAATATTATAGTACATATGCGTGCGACACGAACGGGTAGTAAGCCATAGTGTTTAAATTATTATATTCAAGCACGTCCTACTAACCGTTCGGGCTGTACGCATATGTACAGTAGCCCCATGGATTCTTTGGTGTTGACTGACAGCTGACGGCTTTGAAAAGTTACCAGACCAAATTATGTAGCCCTACACCGAACCATATGATCTGTAAAAACACGTGTTTAGCAGCTGTCACTTCTGACAGTCAAAATTTAGGTATATACCTAAATGTTGACTGTCAGAAGTCAGCGGTGAGCTGTCAGTCAGCATCAAAGAAGCCATGGGGCTACTGTAATAATCACGCTAATGTGTTACGGATGAGGAAGGTTAATTTTGAGCGGAAGTGCACCCGCATTCGCGTGTAAAACCACATAGTTAAAAACCACCCTCAGTACACTTGACCGAGATTCGAACCTTAATCTCCTGGAGACTGATATCTTGTTTCCAAGTGCCCAACTATGCTAATTATTATTATTATTATTATTATTATTATCACCTCGTCTTACTACTCGTTCGGGCTATACGCACTTACGCTAATGTGTAAAGGTAGGGTGATTATGAGATGAAATGGAGGACCTACAGTTTAACGTGGAATCCGAACTACGGTGGAGGCCTGGCATTCCCCACATTCACAAGATGTATTGTCAGAGGTGAAGGAAGGGTTTGGTAATCAGATAAGTTTATGCCGGGACCGGGGATTGAACCCCGGCCGCCAGCATAGAAGTCTGACACCTTACCCCTAGACCACCAGGTCACCTGATGCTAATTTAAAAGGGTTAAATTTAAAGAACAATAAGCTATACCAATTTTATGATAACTTAACCGTCGACTATTACCAAGATTAGACCGCTACCAATATATAAATATTAGGTACGCTGTTAACACGGGTGACTCTGACCTAGGACACAAAGCTTCATTGTTGATGATGTTTTTTTACCCACATCTAACCACCCATTCGAGTTGTACGCAAACAAACTAATCACGCTAATATTGTAGCAATGAGAGTGGTTTAATTTAGAGGAAACCCGCATTTGTGTGCTGTGAGAGAGGAAAACTGGTTATAAAAAAAACTCAGTACGGCTTTATTGATGACTTACTGCAATGACAATGATGTTTCCACACACACACAAATTTAATCAAGCCGTGTTCGAGCGAATGCCGGTGTCTGTATCAAACTGTGCCTTCCTACTTCTATCCCTATATATAAGATAGTTTTAAGTGGTCGTGCGCCTCACCTGGAATCCAGCCCGGGGCCTGACAAACTCCACCCGGAACGGAAGTCTCACGACACACGTAGTACGACGACGCGTCTACCGACTGAGGCGACGTTCGGAGCTAGGAGAAGAACCGCAACCAACTGTGGCGAACCTTGGATAGGCCACATTTGACCTCCAACCAAAGCTGCGAGTTACCCACCTGTGACCTTGGGTCTTCTCAATGACGTCATGCAGTACAGTCTACCTGCATTTACCAACCCACGCGGAACGGAAGTTACTAAGAGCTAAGGTCTTCCTTCATTTCGACAACTTCACGACCATTCTGCGGCATAACTTTGACGGGGAAGTGCTCCGTTGGATGGACTTTATTTAACCTACAACTTCAGCATGGTGAAATAAGAATATATTTCACGCGGATCATTCTCTCAAGTAAAACTCAAACGAAATAAAATACTGTCATCGTCGTCCAATATACTTTTAAATGGGTTAAACACATCAAGAAAAAAAATATATACAACCTGAAAAAAAAAGTTGTCAGTCTCAAGAGGTTAGGTTTTCTAGTAACGGAGAGGTCAGGGTTCAAAACTCGTTCAGGTGTACCAAGTTTTTTATTCTAAATGGTGTACTACTCTCGCTCTACGTAAATACGGGTACACTGGCTCTAAAGCATATTTACGCGGATAGTCCGGATGGGTCTTAAGACGCGAAACGCTGTATAGGGGTGGGAGGAAGGGGGAAGGGGGTCAGGGTGGTTAAAAATGATAGCAAAATATTTTAAGTTTGTAAATATTGGGATTGAAAGTGGAATACGGCACGGTCCAAGAAACTATTGGCGTGTTCGCCGAGCGTAAGTTTCTACTTACGTATCTGAAGACTGAGGCAGAACACTGCAGACGAAGCCATCGACAGGGCACGAAGCGACAACCCCTATGAGCTGGAGTTGCTAGTGTTGCCCACAGCACTGCACAGCAACATCCTATAGGAGAAGAACAAACAGTCAGAGGAAAAAAATACACCTTTAGCTTGATTTACACTAAGCACGGATTCGTGATTCGTAATTCACGATTCTCGTCCAATTCGTGAATAGTGTGAATAAATAAATTCGTATTTTTTAATGTTCTCGATACACGATTCGTTTATTTGCGTACGTGGCAACTCGCCGAAGAAGCCTGTTTTATTTTCTCAGCAAATATCAAATCATTCTCATGCCTGGAGTGGCCGGAGTTACACACAGGTGTTGAAGGGATCCGACGGAAAATAGACAACAAGAAGAAAAACAAGAAATTTGATTGTTATTCTCTGTTGGGTGTTAAATACAAAATGTTCTACGGAATAAGTCATCCACCAATTGCATTTACGTATTTTATTTTTCTTCTTTTCGTTACTAACAAGTATTATATATTTTTAGAAAATCGCGCCTGCAGTAACCACACTATTGTCGCTACTCGAATTCTCAACATTCAACATTATTATTTGAATGTGTGGAAT
This sequence comes from Timema douglasi, assembly GCA_901482245.1. Classification (NCBI taxonomy): domain Eukaryota; kingdom Metazoa; phylum Arthropoda; class Insecta; order Phasmatodea; family Timematidae; genus Timema; species Timema douglasi. The sequence goes on from CABEEJ010008534.1 coordinate 3,183, forward strand.
ACCAGGCCTCTACCGTGGTTCAGATTCCACGTTAAACTGTAGGTCCTCCATTTCATCTCACAATCACCCTACACATTAACGTAATGCCGGGGTCACGATCAACTTAACTTAAACTTAACGTCCACTTAAAGTTAACTTAACTTAAGAAAACAGATGTATGATCACGATTCACGTAACTTAACGTAATAACTCGAGCCAAACATCTTTATTCTCGAGTATTATCTGTGATTTGTACTAGTTGTAAAGTGATGTTCTGTGAGTGTTTAAAGTTTTCAATCAATATAATAATAAATATCTATTATTAAACTTTTTTGATAAATTTTGTTCCCTATTTTAGTTTAGTTATTTTGTTTCAATGTTTGATCACTAGAAATAAAGCTAAAGAGTAAACATTGGTAATAAAACCAACAAATGAATGACTAAATAGCCCTGTTGACGTCACTCGCAAAAAGATTGGCTGGCTAGATCACGTGATAACTTTCATGTAACGTTTACTTGAAGTAAAAGACCTCCCAAGAAATCTATTACGTTAAGTTTACTGCAAGTCAACGTTAAGTTAAGTGCATCGTGATCGCTTCTATTTAAACACACGAGGAGGTCCTTTACGTTAAGTTACGTTAAGTTGATCGTGATCCCGGCATAAGTGCGTAGAGCCCGAACGGGTAGTAAGACGCAGTGCTAATAATAATAATAATAATAATGATAACATTATTATTCCTACGTCCAGCGTTACTCGTGATCAACTGACGTTCGGGGTTTCTAACGTGCGTCGGCCCCACAAACCTCCACGTGGCAAATAACAAATTACAAACTAAACTAGTGCATAGTGTAGTCACAATGTTCAAGCAAAAAAAAGACAAAGAAAGAATTCACGATGAATTGTATTGGGGGAAGGGAGAATGAAGAGGAAGTACAGGAACAGCTGTTGGAATGGAATGAGGAAGGAGTGAAAAGAAATTTAGCACGGTGAAGTGTGAAGTGATCAGTAATTACAAGGAAGATGTGAAGGCCTAGTAAAGCTAAGTTGGATGAAGTAGAGCTGAGAAGAGTACAAAATTTAAAATATCTTGGAAGTGAGAGTGGGGTGAAAGGTGGGAGTAATAATAATAATAATAATAATAATAATAATAGCCTCTTTATCTGGCGAAGTTAAGGCGTTAGCCTTCTCTTCCCCTTAACCAGTGTTGAATACAACATACACTATTACATTTATTGAAATACAATTTAATAAAGAAGTATTCAAATAAGTATAAAAACGTTCTCACGCTCATTTAAAGCTCAAGTAGTTTCAGGAACTCAGTTTAGCTTATTGGACAAGATAAATTGTTTAACCGCGCACTTGAAGGGGAGTCTAGATGATAGATGACGAGTAGAGTTATCTAGTTTGTTCCAAGCCTGCGATGCCAGGACAGTGAAAGGACGAGCATATGTTTGAGATCTATGTATGGTAATAGACATATGTAGAGTGGATTCTGATCTAGTAGCTCGGATGTGTTTATATTTCAGAAATAGGAACCGTGAGGAAAGGTATTGAGGCTGAGATGTTGATAATATTTTGTGAAGTAGAAGAATTAGAGAGGATCTTATGAGAGGAGGACAGCAGGTAGAGTTGTTCTAAAGGTGTGTAAGAGAACTGCTATGGAGAATAGAAGTGACCTTCAAGTGTAAGTTGTACAATGCGTACTTTGTAGCCATGCAATGGAAACATGGGCATTTAATGTAAGAGGGCAGTGGAGGCCATGGGAATGAAGATTGCGAGGAGAATGCAAGCTGTCACGAGGAAGAACAAGATCAGGAATTGAGTTATCTGGGAAAGAGTGGGGGTACATGAGATAGTAGAGGATGCAAGGTGGTGGTGAAAAGAAATTAGGCCCTGAAGAGTATCGAGCCCGGTAACCTTAGGTAAGACGAGCCATTAATTAAGTCCCGCTGTTAAAAAGGGGCGAGAGAAGGATGGTTGGAGGAAGGGGGGGATGAACTAACGTGGCGTTTGCCTGGAAAAAGGGAGAATTTTGAGTAATTTTATTTTGCTGCGCAGCTTACTGCCCGACTAGGTTATACGCATTGTATTACGCTAGTATGGTAGAGATAAGGAAAGCAAAATCTAAAGAAAATGTACCAACATTTGCTGTATGGGAGGGTGGGAAACCATTTTATGAAAAACTACCCTCAGTAAACCCAGCCGAGATTCGAACCCCGAAATTATCCGTCACCGGAAGATCAGACTAGATGAGCTTGACGTTCCTACCGATGCACGTTTTTGTGTTTGTGTTACGTAACACGAATATTTCTTCTTCAAGATGTGCAAAGTTCTATTTGTAAGTTAAACTAGTATTATTAATTTAACTTTTTCAATTAGTAAACGAATTATTAATTTATTGTACACGTCCCATAAAGCCATACTACCTTACCCTACAATCGTCAAACGGGGCAATTTATGGTTTTACAAGTATCAAGCCTTGAGCTGGAACAGTTTTCATTCTGATTTATTAACAATTTAAATAATAGCCTGTTATATAAACCAACTTTTGTTTTTCAAAAAATATTAATTTTGTTTTATTTCAACTTATTTTCTTTGCAAAATTAAAAAAAAAAAACATCTATCTAGTTTCCTACGAAAACGAACACTAAAGAATTTAATCAAAGTATTTTCCAGTTCAGCAGAATACCAATTATCCTCTGTTCTAGATTAATATTTCGAGACGCGACATCCTTCATTTAACCATTTTAATGAAATCATAAGAAACCTTCTGTGTAAAAACAATCATTCCTCTTTGTCGTGTTCTCCCGGGCCCTTCTAATTAGCATATCTGCCTCGCCTCAAAGATGAATCTCGACGATCGTATCAATGAAAGATGCTCAGGTAAAACTTTACAAACTGTAATCCCTTGCCGATGAGAGAAAGATAGCGCTTTGTAACATTTATAGCTTGCCAATGAGAGAAAGATAGCGTTTTGTAGCATTTATAGCTTGCCGATGAGAGAAAGATAGCGCTTTGTAACATTTATAGCTTTCCAATGAGAGAAAGATAGCGTTTTGTAGCATTTATACTTGCCGATGAGAGAAAGATAGCGCTTTGTAACATTTATAGCTTTCCTGTGAGAGAAAGATAGCGCTTTGTAACATGTGTAGCTTGCCGATGAGAGAAAGATAGCGCTTTGTAACATGTGTAGCTTGCCGATGAGAGAAAGATAGCGCTTTGTGACATTTGTAGCTTGCCTGTGAGAGAAAGATAGCGCTTTGTAACATGTGTAGCTTGCCGATGAGAGAAAGATAGCGCTTTGTAAAATTTGTAGCTTGCCGATGAGATAAATATAGCACTTTGTAACATTTATAGCTTTCCGATGAGATAAATATAGCACTTTGTAACATTTATAGCTTGCCGATAAGAAAAAGATAGCGCTTTGTAACATTTATAGCTTTCCGATGAGAGCAAGATAGCGTTTTGTAACATTTATAGCTTGCCGATAAGAAAAAGATAGCGCTCTGTAACATTTATAGCTTTCCGATGAGAGAAAGATATCGTTTTGTAACATTTATACTTGCCGATGAGAGAAAGATAGCGCTTTGTATCATGTGTAACTTGCCGATGAGAGAAAGATAGCGCTTTGTAACATTTGTAGCTTGCCGATGAGATAAAGATAGCGCTTTGTAACATTTATAGCTTGCCAATGAGATAAATATAGCACTTTGTAACATTTATAGCTTGCCGATAAGAAAAAGATAGCGCTTTGTTACATTTATAGCTTTCCGATTAGAGAAAGATAGCGCTTTGTAACATTTATAGCTTTCCGATGAGAGAAAGATAGCGTTTTGTAACATTTATACTTGTCGATGAGAGAAAGATAGCGCTTTGTATCATGTGTAACTTGCCGATGAGAGAAAGATAGCGCTTTGTAACATTTGTAGCTTGCCGATGAGAGAAAGATAGCGCTTTGTAACATTTATAACTTGCCGATGAAAGAAAGATAGCGCTTTGTAACAATTGTATCTTGCCGATGAGAGAAAGATAGCGCTTTGTAACATTTATAGCTTGCCGATGAAAGAAAGATAGCGCTTTGTAACATTTATAGCTTGCCGATGAAACAAAGATACCGCTTTGTAACATTTGTAGCTTGCCGATGAGGGAAAGATAGCGCTTTGTAACATTTATAGCTTGCCGATGAGAGAAAGATAGCGCTTTGTATCATGTGTAACTTGCCGATGAGAGAAAGATAGCGCTTTGTATCATGTGTAACTTGCCGATGAGAGAAAGATAGCGTTTTGTAACATTTATACTTTCCGATGAGAGAAAGATGGCGCTTTGTAACATTTATAGCTTGCCGATGAGGTTAGACTAGCTCTTTGGAATAGTCTTAACTTGGTAATGACGCTAGACTAGCGCTTTAGGAAAATAATTAATATTTGAATTCCTTTAATTTTTTTTAAATACGGTAAAATGGTGTTTCCTATTTCAATTCCCCAGGTAAATAATGGAAGTTCCAGAAAACCATACTTCGACTAGACAATTGGTTTGACCCGTACTACTTTCTTAATACAAAATTTCCTACATTTTCCGAAAGGAATTAGCATTTTCCAGACCTTTTTTATATATATATGAAAGAGCTTTCATTATTCATAAAAATGACTATTGTGAAATCCTGCCATTGTTGTTTGGAACAGAACGATTTGACCTTTATAAGGAAATATATGAATTTTTTATGCAACCCAATGTTTCAGAGAGATAAAAAAGAAGGAGGGGGTAAGACATGTGTTTTAATCAGCGTGCTTGGTTTTTTGAGTTAGCTTTTTCTTTCATTAGGATGCCCATTCAAACTTCAGAGTAAAATTCCAGCATAATTTTTCGGTTTTCTTGGCAAAAAAATCCCTTTTAAAAAAAAAAAAAACAATTTTACTCGGAGTTTGGTCCACCACCAGAAAATTTTCCAAAATTGAAACCCCTAGAGACTATTTATAATGGTTCATGCCTGAAAAATGTTATTAAATAAGATACTACTAGAAGCTATTTGGAGTGGTTCATTCCTAATATTTTTTTGAAATTTGTACACCCTTAGAAACCATTTAGAGTGGTAATGCCCTTTAAATTCCCGAAAAAAGGCAATATTCAAGCACTTTTCACAGGGTTTTTTTTCCAATTCACAAAATAAAATATATCTCTCGGTTTTCCTCACAAAATAAAATATATCTCTCGGTTTTCCTGATCAATGGCCTACTAAAGGCCTACTAATTGAAGCTTGAATGTTAAAAATTCGTAATATTTTCAGGTTTTTTTCGTGTAAAAACTTTTTTTCGGGTTTTATCCAGGAACAAAAAATCTATGTTCTACCTATTTTCCAATTGCATGGAAACTCTACTTGTATTATTTACCTAAATTAAACGTTATCTGTGGGGTTAGACGAGCTCTAGGGCAATCTTTTATATATTTTGGACAGCAAAATTCTAATAAATTTGTCAAAAAAAATTGTTTAAGTTTTTGCTTCGCGTCTTACTACCTTTAATGCTATAAGCATATGCACTAATGACGCTAGTATGATAGGGATGAGGAGGTTTGGATTAAAAGGAAGTGTAGCTAGTGTGCCCACATTTGCGTGAAGTGAGAGTGGGGAAACCACTTAAGGAAAAACCAACCTTAGTACATCCGACCGGGGTTCAAACCCCGATCACCTCGTCATATACAGTCCAGTATATTGCAAGTGCGACGCTCGAGACCAGAAGTCGGCAAACTTTTTGATATCGCGGGTTGTATAGGTACATAGTGACCATATTTATTTTTTAGGAAAAGCAGGACAGCAAAAATATCAAATATGCCATGTGATCATATATGTTTTTTTAAAGGAAAAATAGAATAGAGAGAGGAATAATTAAAAGAGTTAACATTGAGTTACATCAGGTATGTCAAGAAAAACTCAGTTTGTACAGACACATAAATACATATTAAGTGTGACATTTATTTTACTTTCATTAGTGAATATAAATCAATTTAGGATGTTGGTTGCTTATCAGTTCAAACTAATATGTCAGTACAAAAATTCTAATAACACGTAGCATTAAAAGAAAATTAACTCTAGGAACAAATAATAAGTAACATCAAAAAACCTTATTGATATTATAATATCTATAGTATAGTAGAATTTTGGTATGAAAAAAACCCCTTTAAGAACGGACTTCCTATAAAAACCAATATATACAACAGGAAATCACCCGCTTCAGTGGCTGCGTGGTCTAAGGCGTCACTATCGCAATAGCCTAGACTGCCGAGGACAGGGAGGTCAGGGTTTGATTCTGGTCGGGTGTACAGAGGGTGGTTATCCTAAATGGTTTTCCGCTTTCCCTCGACGCAAATTCGGGTACACTTCATCTAAATTGTACCTTCTTAATCCCTAACACATTAGCGCAATTAGTACGTAAGTGTATAACCCAAACGAGTAGTAAGACGCATAGTTAAAAAAAACAGGACATCACCGTAGAAAACAGTACGTATGGTCAACCTACGTATAGATTTAAACAAAAAATAATAATTGGTGGGCCGATTTGAAAAAAAAATCAAATAATGAATTTAATATTTATATGTCAAATATAGTAATAGGTCATTAGTATATTTTTATTAAAGACAATTGTTTGATTGCTAAGTCTTTTGCGGGCCAGATAAAATCAGTCGACGGTTTACAACCACTGCCTTAGACTATGGAAGAATCGAAGTGGGTAGCTGCTAAAGTAAACATCTTAACTTGCGCCCCCCTCTCTCCCCTTAAGTGCGTCAAGAGCAGGCAGGATCACGCAAGGACTGGAGGGGAGAGGTCTCCAAGGATTGCAATCATCCAGTTACAACCCACCCTCGTAGTGACGTCACAGACAGGAACGTTTCTTCATCCCTTCCTTTACCATCAAATACCTGACATAACCCCCCTCCCCCCCCCCCATTCTTCTTCCTATTGACTTTTCATTTTATATTCTCGAAGACAAATCAACTCAACTGAAAAACGTTCCACAAGTCAGCTTATCAGTGTGGTTTTAAGCATTATTTCTCGAAATTGATATTGACACCAATTTTGACCTACGTCATAGCTAAATCGGTGATGTGCCTGCATGCTGAGTTAAGGGTCCTGGGCTCCCGGATTGGGAAAAAAAAAGTATATTTGATGAATTGTGGGTTTCCCCTTTCCCACTGATTGACGGGCAGAGGACTGGATGTTGTGCATGTTTTATATTTAAATTAGTTTATAAGTCGTGTCTTGATATACTCAATCGATTCATAAAGGGGCTGCATGTTAAATAGCTTAAATTTAAAAAACAAAAGGGGGGATAAATTATTTTAACAATAGTTTTGAACCTTGGTAGTGCAGTATTATCACAATACATACACAAAGGTCCAGGCTATGATCCCCTTTTAGGGGTGTATTTTTCAATTATTTCAACACTATACCAAACCTAAAAAAAAAAATGCATATATTTGAAATTACCGCGCAGACTTTTTATCTTAAAATAGATACATATACTAAAAACTTCTAAGATTTGTGAAAGGAAATAATATAAAGTGTTGCAGGAACACTCCAAAAAATAGCCTAAATTAAATAATACTAATACTAACACTAATACAGAAACAATGAAAAAGGTGACCTGGCGGTCTAAGGGTAAGGTGTCAAACTTCTGTGCTGGCGGCCGGAGTTCAATCCTCGGTCCCGGCACAGATTTATCTGATTACTGAACCCTACCTTCACCTCTGACAAGACAACTTGTGAATGTGGGGAATGCCAGGCCTCCACTGTAGTTCGGATTCCACGTTAAACTGTAGGTCCTTCATTTCATCTCACAATCACCATACACATTAGCGTAAGTGCGTATAACCCGAACAGGTATTAAGACGCGGTGCTAATAATAATAATAATAATAATAATAATAATAATAATAATAATAATAACAATGAAAAAAGAGAAACACATATGTTCACCAAAAAACACGTTTTTCGATTTTTCAAAAACCCTCATAAAATATGTGTGTGTGTGTATATTTATGTTTATATCTCAAAAACTATTGGTTTTATAAAATATATATTTATATTTTTAATAGTACCACAACTTTACAGTGATGAGTTATTTTGTATCTTAAATAGTCGCAGAGATAAGATCAAAATTGGAAATTTCAGCTTATGTCAAGTACCATACCTTCAAAGTAATTTTCATGGGAAAACGCGAGTTTCCATTTTGTTTGTAATGTTAAAGAGTGCCTAGATAAAACATTTAATCAAAATCGCTAAAACGGATTTAGAGAAAATATATTTATTTGTTTTCTATTTTTACCTTTCAATTAACTACCCTTAATTTTAGAGTGGAGGATCTAATTCCAAAAACCCTTCGGAAGAACCTTATATAAATCTTAGACACGAAATTTTAGTCCGATCGATAAAATGGTTTCGGTTTTACGCCAAGATACAAACAGAGAGGATCACGAAACCATCTTTCTCGTTTTCAGGGATCATAGTAGGTGACCTGGCGGTCTAGGGGTAAGGTGTCGNAGTCAGATCACAAACATTTTTCATGACAATTATATCATCTATAAACACATCAATATATCCTAATAATTTTTTTTAAATTAAATTTAAATATGACAAAAATTCTTTCAACCATAATCCAAAATGCAATAGAAAATTCACGTGAATGTTTAGGATATGCTAAAAAAAAAGGATAAAATTGAGCTAAAAAAAATACATTTTCTACTCTTTTTTTTACAACCCGGACCCTTCAATTAAAATAAAACCTGCATCAGTGGGCACGCGGACTAAGACACGAGCCTCGTCTGGTTTGCTGTTGAAGGGGAAGGTCGGGTTTAAATTCCAACCCGGGTGTGGTACAGATGGCTTTGTTTAGATGGGTTTTTTCACTCCCTCTCTCTTTCTTTCCACGCAAATGTGGAAGGGTAGTAATAAGCAGCGCATAGGCCAAACAGAAACGGTACTTTTTAAAAGACCAAGCATAAACACGAGATGAGAGCAGACTTAAATCCTTTTACCTCTCGGGTGATCTCGAAGCAAACCTCACATTTAAAAAAAAATTATACATTTTGGGTTATAGGTCAGGGATGGTGAAAGAGGGTGGAGAGACGCGTGGAAGATGAAGATGTCTCCCGCGGGGAAAGGGGGGCCTAAGTAGCGCCGAACAAACCCCTCGCCGAGTCTTCTCCTCTCACCCAATCAAACCGCGCCGCTCGGGTAGACTCACCCCCCCCCCCACCCCCACAACCCCAATTATTTCCCTAATTCACGAGGAACCCGCCAACATTTAACCTCCCTTCTTCTCCAGCTCCACAGTTTTTCTCCAACCGCGAGCTTCCAATGTCTTATGAGAGCTAATAAATCGGCAGATAATATCAGTTACCTTATTCCTTAAGGGGCAAAAATAGTTGCTATAAATCTGAGGGTGAGAGGAGAGAAAGATTGCTAAAAATACTGACCCCTCGGTTTTTACGTTGGTAGCTTAAAGAGGGGAGCTCTCCTTGTCTAAAATATATCTAGTAGGGATTTTGCTAGAAAGAACCTTTAATTAAAGAAATACAAACATATTTATTTGGGTCTATATACACATTTTGCATTACCGCGTATTATTACCTGCTCGGGTTATTCGTATTATATACTAATGACGCTAATATACAGTAGCCCCGTGGCTTCTTTGGTGCTGACTGACCGCTCACCGCTGACTTCTGACAGTCAACATTTAGGTATATACCTAAATTTTGACTGTCAGAAGTTATAGCTGCTAAACACATGTTTTTACAGATCATATGGTTCGGCGTAGGGATACATAATTTGGTCTGGTAACTTTTCAAAGCCATCAGCTGTCAGTCAGCACCAAAGAAGTCATGGGGTTACTGTATTAGGGGTGAAGTAGGTTGAATATAGAGGAAACGCATCGGTATTTAGGTGGGGTGGAAAACCATCGTTGTTACACCCGACCAGGATTCGATCCTCGATCTCCCCTTCTAGTCTACTGTTAGTGTGACGCTCTAAAACCTTTTCTCAATAGGGGACCACTTGATAAGTGCTCGATTCAAACGTGGTAACCCCCCCTCTCCACCCAACCTTAATATTGTCACTTGTCGAAGCAGGACATTTTCTAATGAAAGTGTTTATCAAGCAGGAAAGACTTGTTTCAGATGTATATTTCATTGTCCAATTTTCATAGGAAGAACCTTAACAATGTTGATAGATTATTAATAAAAAAAATAACACTAATAATGTAGTAAATTTCTTATAAACATTGAACCTTACTTGTGGGACAAAGTATAGTTGACTTAAGCTAGTCCCCACTAAGACGCGCCGCGCGGAGCCTCGCCGAACCACCGCACCGCGTGGACATTGTGTGCGCTTTCTACCGGAGGTCCGCCCATGTAACGCGCCGCGCGGAACCGCCGTGTGAAACATTCACCAAATTATCGTGGTACTAGGGATGAGATAGGTTATATAGGTTGGAATATTATTAAAACTAATAATACCACCTCTTCGTCATTTTTTCTGAGAATCTAATAAACTCTATAATAGATTTTACATTTAAGCTGTGTACAGTACTTTAAACTCAGCTTAAATGGCCAACTTCGTTAGCACATAAGTTTTATTTGAGAAGTGATGATTATGTTTTGCTAAGTTAAGTTTTTGAAGTTGATAAATTTAATTTGGTCAAATGCTAATAGGAAAAACACAAGGAAAAACATGCTTTTCGACTTCACTGGTAGTTATATAAAACTCTACCTCAATCTAATGTGCATTTTAATTATCAAAATCAACAGTAAGAATAATCCGCTTCGGTGGTCACGTGGTCTAATATCGTGTTGGACTATATTGCCAAAGACGGGGAGATCGAGGTTCGAATCTCACTCGGGTTAACTGGGGGTGGCTTTTCCTAAATGGGTTTCCACTCTCCTTGCATACAAATACGGATTCACTTCCTCTAAATACAATATTCCTAATCCTTAAACCATTAGAGTAATTATTACATAAGCGTATAATCCGAACGGGTAGTAAGACGTGGTGCTAAATAAAAATAATAATGTGTTGAAGTTCTAGACATAACGGAACTAAGGCAACGCACTCGAATGGTGTCGAAGTGACACGAGAGCTTATTCTCCCGCGGTTCCTTCCACAACCCCCGCCCACTCAGGCGCGCCGCGGCGATAATTCTTCTCTAGAAACCTCGAGGGTTCCGATACGGAAATTCCACAAGGCAGTTCCGCGCGGCGAGTCTTAGTGGCCGATAAGCTTGAGCGGAGTTAGGGTTCGACCAGACCGACAAGCGTGCGAGTGAGCGACTGGGTGGCCAAACTGGCGAGCGATTATCAAATAGCTCTCGATAGTTGTTGACGAGGAGGCAAAGGTTCGAATCTTGGCTCAGTGAACTTAGGGTGGTTTTTTACAAGTGATTTATTGTTGTGGTTTTCTCATTCTCTCTCCACGCTAATGGTGATTCTTATTTGCAAAGCCCTACTTTAATTATAATATTAAAGTATTTTAACATATTAGTTTATACATATAAACATAGGTATGGTTTATGATCTTACCAATTAAATTGGGCCGTTAGTAGCAAGTGTGGTAAACCTATCGATAATAATAAAAATGTCAAAATGAGAAGTTTTCCTAGCACTCAATGAAAAAACATACAATAATATTGCCTAGCGCCTGTAAACTAGACTGTACCGGCTCGAGCGCGCGCGTTTGAAAAATAGAATCAGTCTATTATTATTATTACTATTATTATTATTAACACAGCGTCTTACTACCCGTTCGGGTTATACGCACTTGCGCTAATTTGTAATGGTAGGGTGAATGTGAGATGAAATGAAGGACCTACAGTTTAACGTGAAATCCGAACCACGGTGGAAACCTGGCATTTCTCACATTCACAAGATATCTTGTCAGAGGTGAAGGAAGTGTTTGGTAATCAGATAAATCTGTGCCGGGACCGAGGATTGAACCCCGGACGCCAGCATAAAAGTCTGACACCTTACCCCTAGACCAGCAGGTCACCCAATCAGTCTATCGTTCAAGCGCGCACGCTCAGTCGCTCAGTCGCTCCAGTCTGGCCACCTCTCATTACAACCAATGTGTTCTATTTTATATTTTAGTCGCTCGCTCCAGTCTGGTCGTCCCCTTAGCCTGTCAATATTGTACGCTTTTGATTTATTTCCCTTTTTACTTCCAAATAAAGAGAAAAAATATTTTAACTAACAGTGAAAAACTTTGACCTATATATTATGATGAATATTTACGTTGTGTGTACCACATAAGAACCCAAAAAACTGTTATGTTTCTCCTCGGGGTGTGGTTTTGATTTTGATTGAAGCCATCAGATAAAGAATAATTTAATGTTGGTTGCTGTGTAATTTTAAAAATTGAAATAACGATTGTGTTTAAAATAGATATGAGAAGTATAATAAGGATCATTTTAGGGTAGATTACTGATTACTTATTTTTGAAATCTTAGTCTCAAATCATAATAGATTATTTGAAAAAATAATTAGTACGATTGTTTCATACCAATCTTTTTTCCTGTGGTCCCTTGTGCGGGCTGCGGGTGAGTTGGGGCCACACGAGTTGTTTACCTCTAAGGAGACAGTTGAATTGCGGCCCCACATTTTTAAAGCTATGTAGGAATTACGGCCCGGGTTGTTGACCCAACCCAACCTAACCTAACTTAACCTTAACGTTTTTGCCAAGAGCATTGAACGGCAAGAATAGAGAAAGTTTGGATATTACGCGGGATGTCGACATAAGACGATGATAGCTTCTTCCTGAAATTTAAGACAGCATGATAGGAAGCACACTTTTAATTAGGTGGACGCAACTCGTACCTCTCTCTCTCTCTCTCTTAAGTGATTGAGCTGCAATACGCATGTGTCTCCCAAAAAACCGGACAGTATGAGAATAGCTGATACAAGGCGTCAATCTCGCAAGAGACTAGACTGTCGATGATGGGCGGATCGGGGTTCAAATACCAGTCAGGTATATTGTGGGTGGTTTTCCCCTAAATGGGTTTCCACTCTCCCTCCGCGCGAATGCGAGTACACTTTCTCTAAATTCAGCCTTCACCGTTCCTTAACCTTAACCGTAGTTAGTATAAATGCGTATAACCTGAACAGGTAGTTAGACGCGGTGATAAAACAAATCCTTCCATTATAATATTATTATTATTTGGATGGCTTTCAATCCTTTCCGTCATGCCCCATTTAAACGTCGGTAGAAAACGTGATGCAAGTTGCGTGAGGCGAGGTCACGCGAAACACAACACGACGCCGGACAGATCGATACAGACCAACAAGAGACGCCCGGGACCCCCCCCCCCTCCCTCCCCACACACGGCCAGGGTATGACACCGATCTTGCCAGCGGACAGACTCAAAACACGCCTATTGGCATCTATACGTTTGAATAGAGGCAATGGCGGAGTTTGTTTTAGTTTCAACCCCCACTCCCCCACCCCCACCCAAGGTGCTCGGAAAACATCGCACCTCCTTTGCCTCCACCTACCACTTAGCCCTCATGTTAAAATGTCACTTCATTATTAAGAAACTACCACTTAAAAAAATGTAGAGCGTTATATATTAATTTTATACATAAATACAGTATCCCCATGACCTCTTTGGTGCTGACTGACAGCTCACAGCTGAATTCTGACAGTCAACATTTAGGTATAATACCTTAATGTTGACTGTCAGAAGTGACAGCTGCTAAACACATGTTTTTGCAGATCATATGGTTGGGTGTAGGGAAACATATTTTGATCTGGTAACTTTTCAAAGCTTTTAGCTGTCAGCTGTGAGCTGTCAGTCAGCACCAAAGAAGCCATGGGGCTACTGTATATACAGGGTTAAAAACGTAATTAATGTTTTAATTTTTTTTCCCCCTCTCAGATGTCTACTTAATAAGCAACAGTTTGTAGAAAATAATCAAAAAAGATCGAATTGGAATAAATGTCTGCAATAAGTAAATCAAAATGTATAATAAAATATACGGTGACCTGGTGGTCTAGGGGTAAGGTGTCAGACTTCTATGCTGGCGTCCGGGGTTCAATCCTCGGTCCCGGCACAGATTTATCTGATTACCAAACCCTTCCTTCACCTCCGACAAGACATCTTGTGAATGTTAGGAATGCCAGGTCTCCACCGTGGTTCGGATCCCACGTTAAACTGTAGGTCCTCCATTTCATCTCACAATCACCCTACCATTACACATTAGCGTAAGTGCGTATAACCCGAACGGGTAGTAAGACGCGGTGCTAATAATAATGATATAATAAAATATAACTGAGCAATATATTGACATTGCATCTATAAAATAGAATGAAACATCCTTTTACAACAACAACAAAAAACTAAAACTTCTTTCTTTGGGACTTTGAAGCAACACATGAATCAATATTCAGATTAAAATCTGTATCCCGAGTCGTCTTGCTTCCAATACTCGTCAAATAAAATGTCCAGTAAGAGGCTCCTGTGACATTGTATTTATAGGTTAACTTTTAATTAGCTTCAGTTTTGAAAACAATCTTTCAGCTGTCACAGGCAATGTGGAGAATAGAACGTAACCTCGGAGAAACTGGCAGACCAAAGTGAATTTTGAAAAATAATAGCTTTATTCCATTAATTGTCTGTCTAGCGTCCCTACAAAACCCCTTAAAGTGAAAGTGTTGGGAACGCGAGAAAAGGGCAGTGTTTTTGCAGTTTTCATGGAGAAACTTTTATTGACCAAAAAGAAATAAAAAAAATCGCTCCAGTACAAAAGCCTAGTATGAGGCAATAGGAAACCATTCCCTGGAAACATTGTTTGCGAGCAGTTTACAAACAATTCCCTAGAAACATTGATTGCGAACAATTTACAAACGATTCCATGGAAACATTGCTTGCGAACAGTTTACAAACAATTCTCTGGAAACATTGCTTGCGAACAGTTTACAAACAATTCCCTGGAAACATTGTTTGCGAACAGTTTACAAACAATTCCCTAGAAACATTGATTGCGAACAATTTACAAACGATTCCATGGAAACATTGCTTGCAAACAGATTTACAAACGATTCCATGGAAACATTGCTTGCAAACAGTTTACAAACAATTCCATGGAAACATTGCTTGCAAACAGTTTACAAACGATTCCCTGGAAACATTGCTTGCGAACAGTTTACAAACAATTCCCTAGAAACATTGATTGCGAACAGTTTACAAACAATTCCCTAGAAACATTGATTGCGAACAATTTACAAACGATTCCATGGAAACATTGCTTGCGAGCAGTTTACAAACGATTCCATGGAAACATTGCTTGCGAGCAGTTTACAAACGATTCCATGGAAATATTGCTTGCAAACAGTTTACAAACAATTCGTTGGAAACATTGCTTGCGAACAGTTTACAAACAATTCCCTAGAAACATTGATTGCGAACAATTTACAAACGATTCCATGGAAACATTGCTTGCAAACAGTTTACAAACAATTCCATGGAAACATTGCTTGCATACAGTTTACAAACAATTCCATGGAAATATTGCTTGCAAACAGTTTACAAACAATTCGCTAGAAACATTGCTTGCGAACAGTTCACAAACAATTCCCTGGAAACATTGTTTGCAAACAATTTACAAAAGATTCCATGGAAACATTGCTTGCAAACAAACAGTCGTGTTTTCCAAGGAGGAAACATTTTTCTTGCCATCCATTTCAAATGGGTTATAAGAAACCATGTTTGCTTGTATGGACGTATTTGCCAACATTTCTGGCAACAAACAACGTGGACCAGTTTGCTTCTGCTGTTCACAGAGATTACATCAGTCCTTGGTTTGTCATTTGTCATGTCGTGGTTAACCGAAAAGACACTAGAGTTTACAAGAGATATGTCACACACACACACACACACACACATACATTGTTGTGGGATGTGACATCCGAGGACTTAAAAAACAGAATATTTATAATGAAATAGGCGAAAAGTACTCGGTTCGAATGAAGTGAAAAAAAAAAGTTAAGGGTCCTTCGTGTGCGATTTCGAAGAGGGCATACTTTTTTTCCAAGCACAATCAATAGCAGCCTCCTCCTCGGCATACATCTTTCATTCAACTGAACTCTGGACGGGAAATAATGTTTCGTCGCTGTATATTCCGTTCACGGTGGGTTTTTACCTGGATGACAGTTAGAAAATCATATGTTTAAGTTTTGGGTTGCCAACACTTGTAAAAGATCACAGTTTTGTTATAAATGTAAATATCTTTAATTACCTGTTATACATTACATTTAAAATAACTTAAACTTAAGTTTTCTCATACTATTTCATTTTTATGAATAATTTCTTTTAATCCAACTCGAAACAGTATTTTAAACATAATTAAAAGTACTTATTATTCATTTTGGAACGTTATTGAGTTTGTGTAATATAGTGCACACATCAATACCTTTTAATATAGGCATCGTATTATTTGAAACATCTTGTCTTTTTTTTTACATACAATAAATGATTTTATGGTTATTTTATAGTATTTTGAAATATTTAACTGAATAAAATATTTTCATCAACTGCGTGTCTGCATCATTGTAAAAGGCTTGTTTACCGTTATGTTCAATCATATGGTTTAAATTCGTCGGTCGCCATTTTGAAGCAATGTTCGTTAAAAGTTTTTGTGAAAGTGGTGTTAATATTTTTTTTAAGGGGAATAAAACGATAAATAAACTTTGTGTCCAACCTCAAATAAATATATAAGTAATATTGGCCTAAATTACTGTGGTTAACTATCACATTAATATATTACTAACTGTTTTCATTACAGTCATCCAAAGTGATAGATGTCAGCTGTTGGCGTAGTGATATATTCGGGATAACTTCTAGTAACATTTCGAGCTGTCATCCAGGTAAACTTAGCTCGTGAATGACTTATAGTATGGACGCTGAACAAGGTTTTTAACAGTTTGCAAGCATTTTCATTCTTATGTTTGCAAACAGTCAAACAATTTTTCCAAGTACGTACTAGGCTTAACATGGGAGAAGATGAATTGAATGGCAAAGGTGAGGAGGGCGGGTTGAGGAGGGTAGGAGAAGAGAAGAGCCTAATAGGGATGATACAGAAGAGTAAAGCCTTTTGGTTGGGCCACACACCACGTAGGGATTGTTTAATGAAGAGGATAATGGAGGGGTAGATAGAGGGGGGAAATAGGAAGATTATTTGAAATGCTAATAGATTTAAAGAAAGGAACAAGCTACAAAAGGATGAAAGAAGACGCTCAGGACAGAGGAAAATGGAAGTCATCCAGTTGATCCCTGTTTAAGGACAGACCCACAGAATAGGAAGAAGAAGAAACAGAGAGTTTAATTTTCTTCACATGGTGACCTCAACAGTTGTTGAATATCTGTCAAGGGTGTCTTGGAATTTAATGACAACTTTTTATCTTCATTTAAAAAGTTTCTTATCTAATGCTGTTATGCTCATGACCGGTATTCAACAAATGTTGATATCATCATATAAAGAAAAAATAACTGCGTGTTTCTACTGGAGCAATATTTTACTTATTTTGGCAAAAAAACAATTGGTTTGCTATAAAAACTGCAAAAACACTGGACTTAGCTCGCGTTCCTACACTCCCACCTTAACTTTACGCCCCCAAATACCTCCCCGGAAAACCTCCTGCGTCCCCTCCCCCCTTTCCTCCCGCCCCAGTTTCTCTACTGAATGGAGGAGGCATTGCTAATCGATGCGCGCGCGAAGTCTTTACACACTAGTGCCCTGCCACAGCGAATAGGTCGTACTTATCGTAAGTCTAAGAGTCGAATGGATCTCCTTTAAACATTCACAACTCCTTGTCGGAAAGGTCAATCTCGTTCGCCATCTAAAGTTATATATTCATTTAAGGTATCTAACGTGTACTCTCCGAACCGACCGATTATATTATCAGCACGCCACCTACAAACTTAATCCTAGAACAGATTCAAAACCTAGTCCTCCATCACTGGGAAAGAAGAAGCCCCAATTTTGGTTTTAAAAATATTTGACCGCGTTAGGACTTGTACTAGGAATCTTAAGACCAATAGCTAGACCTATCGACTTAGCTATAGTATCTAGCTAAGGAATTAATAATAACTATAATTATCAACTTTGATGGTGAAGTTAGGCAACCGTCTTTCCTTAACCTGACCAAAGATTACAATAAAAGATAAACAAATAATACACATAAAAGTACACACAAGTAATTGTATAGACAAACTAGAGCTAAATAGATGTATAATATTATTACGTAACATGAAAACACAGTAAAGACTATACTAAGGTAATGAGGAAAGTTAGTGCTTCAAAAGCAATATTTAAAATCGAAATTGGTTCTATTTTGCATGAAAGTGTAGTTTTGGTAGCCCAAAATATTGATAAATGATGTTAAACTATTTTTTTTAACAACACAAATTTTGAAAAATTAAAGACAGGAACATATGATAGTTGGTGGGAAAAATTCAATGTAATCCTACAACTTTAAAGCGGTAAATATTTAAAATTTTAAAGCGAAATTCTTTAAAAAATTGTTTTTTAGGGGTTATACGTCTGTATTAACTACGATAATTGATTAGTGATATATTAGATTGAATTTAGAGAAAGTGTCCCCGCATTTGCACGGAGAGAGTGGAAAACCATTTAGAAAACCATTTAGAAAACCCCCCTCAGTACAGCCTACCGGATTTGAAACACGATCTCCCCGTCATCTGCAGTCTAGTCTATTTAGAAAGTGACACCTTAGACCATGTGGCCACCGAAGCGGGTTTCTTTGAATTATTTTTAGCACCAAGTCGTTACGTCATGTTCGGGTAAAATGTGCAAGCTACGCTAGTATGCTAGGTATGAGAAAGGTTACATTTAAAGCAAGTGTACCTATATTTGCGTGGAAGAGGATTGGAAAATCCTTTAGGGAAAATCACCCTCAGTATCCATGACCGAGATTCAAACTCCAATCTCTCCATCACTGGCAATTAAGCCTGACAAGAGATTGACGCCTTAGACAGTACGACCACCGATAAGAGGTTCAAAAATTGATATAATCAGAATAGACTACCGTTATTTATTATTATTATTAGCACCGCGTCTTACTATCCGTTCGGTTTGTACACACTTATGCTAATGTGTAATGGTAGGATGATTGTGAGATGAAATGAAGGACCTACAGTTTAACGTGGAATCCGTACCACGGTGGAGGCCTGGCATTCCCCACATTCACAAGATGTCTTGTCAGAGGTGAAGGAAGGGTTTACCGTTATTTAAAGTATTTCTTTAGTGCAGAGCGAAATAAATATCTGGGAGATGTCTTGTCTTTCATAATTCTTGCAATGAAATGTATCGCAGTTTTATCATTAAATAGCACTCAAACACTTCAATGTGTATTAAATAACCTGTCCTTCTAACAGCGAGTATCGTTCGATCACAGGTCACGCCACCAGGAGCGCTGATATCAACTTGGCGCATGTAATATTTCGAGCGATTCTAGAAGCGCGACTCTTAGCAACGCTGCTTGGCGATACGGTTCTGTTTCCACGAGCGTCAGAAATACAAATATGCGCGTAACTATCTCAAAAGAGAGTCACGTGATGTGCTAGAATAGCCATTGCATGGTTATTTATTAAGGACCGTCCACAAATTAGGTTTTTGGGGAGATGAGGACTCAGTATTTGCTTTTCTTACAAGGGGGGGTTTCCGGCAAAATTCATCTTAGGTAAGATTCTTTAATCAATGTCTATAGTAAACCAAAATATATTTTTTTCTAATTCTCGGAAAACAAATTAATTATTTGTAAAATTCCACTTATATTTAACTAGTTTCAATGCAATTAAATTATTCTAAAATTTCATATCATTCGCTTCGTTATAAACCTTTTGTCTAAAAATAGCTAGAACAATTTAAAATGATCTAATTTACCATAAAGTAAATAACTAAGTTAGATTTCGTCTCCAGCAGTTTAGTTTATTGAAAGTAGCGCCTTAGACCATGCGGCCATAGAAGCAGGTGGCAGTCTCTTTTAAATCATAAAACAAACATAAAACGTTTTACAACAAGAGGACGCGACATATTGTATTATTATTATTATTATTAGCACCGTGTATTACTACCCGTTCGGGTTATACGCACTTACGCTAATGTGTAATGGTAGTGTGATTGTGAGATGAAATGGAGGATCTACAGTTTAAC
>CABEEJ010008535.1:0-23358 GCA_901482245.1 Timema douglasi
GTGTGCTATTTGACAATATGTGGTGTGCT
This sequence comes from Timema douglasi, assembly GCA_901482245.1. NCBI lineage: Eukaryota > Metazoa > Arthropoda > Insecta > Phasmatodea > Timematidae > Timema > Timema douglasi. Next base: position 30 of record CABEEJ010008535.1, read on the forward strand.
ATTTGACAATATGTGGTGTGCTATTTGACAATATGTGGTGTGCTATTTGACAATATGGTTCATCTCTCAAGAGAGGAAGGAACATTTTTTTTTTTATTATTTAGCACCGCGTCTTACTACCCGTTCGGGTTATACGCAAGGAACATTAACATGTTAATATAATATAAATTATAAGTATACATCATTTATATAAGATTGGCTACTTCAATGTCATAATTGTAAGCAAAATTTAAGGTACTTTAAAATAGAGAATTAATCAGAATTTGGTATCAACCAATTATGTGTTAGTAAATAATAATTTTTTTCAATATGTAGAGTTTTAAGATAATGTTTTATTAGTTATACCTTTTAAATGGTTTACCCTACATCATATTTTTATTCTATTTAGAAACACCAGATAAAAAACCATATTGTGCCCATCTATTTTACCAATTTTACTAAAAAAAAATAGTAAATGATATTCTTTAGAAAAAACAACTGATTTTCTCCCTGCACTTTCTGTTATTTTATCGTACCGTACAAGAGAAAACTATGAAACCCCTACTAGACATTCATTAGACTACGTGCTGCACAGAGCTGTCCTCCGGGCTAACAGTTGTAAATTAAGCAGGCGTTGAGCAGCAAGGAGCTATTTAAATATCAAAGGACTGGACGTGGATGAATGAGTATGAAAGTCCTGACTGGTTTTAAAGTGTAAAAAATATGTTCATTTTCCTGTCTCCTTTCATACAAAGCATGGTTCCCTCGACTAAAAGGTGTATACGTGTTTTGAACTCGTCCAAATCTTATTTTAATTAATTATGCATTAGAAAAATCACAAATAAAAGAAATCCTCAAAAAAATACATAAATAATAGTCGGTATAAATAGTTGCAGCACATAATATAATTATGTCATGAGAGCTTATTTAATATTTCTGAACATTATTAGGAAAAATACGAGGGTTTTATTCAAACAAACACATTTATTATGTGCAATATCTAGGTTCGATGCTGGAAAGTGCTCGCAGCGGGATACGATATTTGTGGGCTCAAAGCCGGATTTTTTCTTTAGCGAAAAAGAATTCTCAGCACAGCTTCCCTTGGAGGGAGAGTAAAGCCGTCGGACCCAGGTCAATTGTTGCCTGTAAGAGAACCTTGGAAGGTTGAGAAAATACCTTTCCCGGCAGAATTGGTAGGTCCTTTCGCCCTCGCTCATAGACAATTCTCGTGTAGACCTACTGATGTAATTAGTCAGTCCAGAAAGTGCTCTTTAAATACCTTAAATAAAAAAATAAAAAAATGAAAGATGCCGTAAAGTAATATTTTAGAATATAAATTAAGGTGTGTACTGTAAAACTAACTTCACTTAATTTAGTCTAAATATCCTAAGCTTAAAAATATAACAAACACTAGTTGTTGGATATTGTGACAAAAGGCTACCCACAGGAAGAGAATGATATAAAACCACTCCGTAGAGTTGACCAACACTTGTAAACTGACTTCCAGGAACACAAATCAAGAGGTAGAAAAATGTATAGGAATAGGAAAACTATATTTTCACTAAATTAAAGAATAAGAAAAACACTATTAGTTATAATCATTAAATATATAGTAGTAACCATATATTTAGTGAGAATAATAACGTGAAATTGCGATTAAAAGTTGTGAGGAAAAACTGTAATTATATAATTATAATAAATGAAATAGTTTTTTATTATTTGATTGTTGATAATACCGTTTCCGCTTTTAACTGTGATTGAATCAAACAAATATACTTCTTATTAACATAACTCCATACATCTTGTTATTCTGGTTCAAAACTACTTAGCAATATTTTGTATCCGTCGCGAACCCCCTCAACAATAGGAGCCAGAGGTTTGATTGGTTTTACAACCAGAATTACTGTACATTAGGGCTATACGCACACCAACTAGCTGTGTTAATGTATTAGGAATGAGGTAGGTTGAAATTAGACGAAAAGCACTCACCTTTTTGTGAAGCGAGAATGGAAAACCACCCGTCATGACACTCGACCGGGATTAAAATCCCGAACTCATAATGGGCAGTATAGTCTATTGCAAGAATGACGCCTTAGAACATGTGACCATAATTTAGCAAATCCATTGGAAAATGTGATAAATAAATTTAGAAGAACTTATTAGAATTGGGCGAACATTCCCTTTGGAGCATTAAATATGTGTGTAGAGCGTTCCTCAAATGGACTCCTAGGTATTTAGAAGAATGGAAGAAATTTAAAAGTAGAATATTACGTTTCTTTAAACCTGCAGGCAAAATAAGTTATTGCTTTCTAGTTTAGCATATTTAAAAATATATTGCTTAGTTATGTCACGCTTTTTGAGTTGTATTGTCTATTAATTAATACGTTTTATACATTGATTACTCTTTTAAAAAGTAAACTTCTATATTTAGTTACTAAATCATAAATACAGTAGCTCTCATTTTCAATCAACCCATGTGATGGTATTAATAACGATTTAATATGGTTTATTAAAAATAATTACTAATCAATAAACCGTCAAATCCAACATCTAATCCGTGATAAACAAGTAGAACAATTACATTTAATAATTGACTAGAAGAACATGATGAGTCTAATTAATAAAACAAACTCACTGAAATGTATATTTAGAGAACACACGTACTTTCCAATATCAGATACATCAATTATTTGAACCGTTAACATTTTTAATCAACATTACAATGAATGTCAACAAAGTATAGTCTTGGTCAGGGACTTACCCCGCTTTTTGAACTCGGTAAGGCGCATTCTGTGGTATTCACGTGAAGGATATAGGTCCAAAAAATGGGAAAATGAGTTAAGTATACCATTATATTCATAAAGGGATGCTCTTTTTTGGGTTAAAGGGATATGAGTCCTTTCTAAAGGCTATTGATGAATGTTAAAAAGGATATTGATTACAAAAACCTAATATACGTTTGAGTAAAGGGGGATAAGTTCCCAATGGCCCTTCACATGACCTCTCACCTAGGACAAGCTCAACTGATCTGTTTTTACACATGTGGGCCTAACGTATGTACTTACACACTACTGGCCGCATGAATTTAAAACCGATTGCCATATTAAGTTGTAAGAACAGGTAGCGCATATTATGCAGTGGGTGGCAGCCCTGTCACTTATTGCAGCTGGTTGTGTTACTAGCCCTGCATTAAGCTATTTTTGTGGTGCATTGACAGACAAGGTAAATAGAATTGGTTTATGATATTCTAATTTTATTATTTTCCTTCTTGAATAATCTAATGCATACATCTTTTAGTGCCCTCATGATGTAGAAGTTATAATGCCTCATTTATTTATTTATTTTCAGTTCATAATAAAAATGTACAGTGCAAGAACTCTATCGAGAAAAAGTAGCGTGCAAAAGGCTCTAACATCGGGTCTGGCTGATGAATACATCACAAGACAATCAACATGCAATCATCAGGGTCTGGCTGATGAATACATCACAAGACAATCAACTTGAAATCAATGATGAAAGTTTCGTTGTTATCATGTTTAACTTACAACAATGTTTACATACGCCAATGCTGAACAACTCTGTTGCACATTTAACTGACCTACATCAATGTAAATAAGGGTAAGCCCCATGCTTTATGGGGAGGGAAGTTGATGGCCGCATAGGGGCAAATCAAATTGCATATTGGATTTCCACATTATTCTATAATCTACCTTCCCATGTAAAACATATAACAATGTGTTACTACATATGCAAGGCCAGAACAAAAACTCTCGTATGCTGGCATACGTGTTTGTTTAAAAAATGCACTCATACATTGAATAATCGAGCCGCAAATTGTTGCTACCAGGCCACACTAACATGTAGTGTGATTCCGACCAAGCCCCAAAGGAGGCAACAAAAATACCTTATTGGCTGGATGAAGCTTGTGCGTCTTACAGGCAAGAATAAATTTGAAATGTGATTCAAATGAATCAGCCTGACTCCCTTAAATATTCTAACAAATGAATAAAACCAGAGCGTGGTGAAACATTTATCCGGAAGAATGTATGGTGCTTAAAATTTACTAAGAATATTGTTTAAAGAAACATTTGAATGTATGGTGGTTAAAATTTACTAAGAATATTGTTAAAAGAAACATTTGAATGTATGGTGGTTAAAATGTACTAAGAATATTGTTAAAAGAAACATTTGAATGTATGGTGGTTAAAATTTACTAAGAATATTGTTAAAAGAAACATTTTAATGTATGGTGGTTAAAATTTACTAAGAATATTGTTAAAAGAAACATTTGAATGTATGGTGGTTAAAATTTACTAAAAATATTGTTTAAAGAAACATTTGAATGTATGGTGGTTAAAATTTACTAAGAATATTGTTTAAAGAAACATTTGAAAAGTCATCAGATTCCAAGACACTGACTGTCCAACAAGGAGGATAGACACGTACTCCACTATAGCCTCGCCTCTAATATCAGGATTGTGTAACAATCTCTTGCCGAAAGAAGAAAGATTTGTTGGGCCTGCTTCCTATCATTTCAAGTGAATTTAATTCCTTTCACAGGAATATTCCAACAACCTCAACGGCGAAAGGATTCCACCCTGACACAATCCAAGGAATCGATGATGATACGAGTGATGTAGAGTTCAGGAAGGTTCCAATGAATCCTTATCATCCTAAATGTTTGAAAACATTATTGTATTGTATCATGCGTTACACACATGTAGGTAAATACTTACTATTAGGAATGCAACCTTTATTTGTCTTTGAAAACAACATTTTAAATACTATTGAAATATTACTAACTTAAAAGTAATATAATTATTTTGTTCAAACTATATTTAGTGAATTCCCTTGCTTAAATCTGTCTCTAATAAAGAGTATTTATATCCGTTCAGTATATTTTTTATCACTTATAATGTTTCATAGTAAGGGGTTTATTATGTAATTGATAATTTGGGTGGAAAGGAATGTCATAAGAAGGTTCGGGTGGAGGAGAATAAGCTGTTCACATTTACTAAAAAGAAATCAAATATTATCGAAATACTAAAAATACGTTAATATAGCATATATAATTAAAACATCATTCAGTGATGAATGAAATAACCCGATTAGTTTTTAAAAGATTTACAGTTTGGTCACAGACTTTGCACAGATATTTCAGTGTGATACACATTACTCCCTGATGTGTCCTGATCTTGTTGCGGTGTGAACGCTCCTCTCAAACTTTCCCGAACGCCCGTTCAACTGATCTTGAGCGCTCTGTCTGTTTGACCAACCAGTCTGTGAGCAGCACCCTTTGTGGCATTTTACACCCAATTATCCACAAACTTATTCACATTACAGTGGTTTATCAAACACTGAATTCATTTATAAGATGTAATGACATTGAATGTGTGATGGCCAAGAAGGGTTACCAACCTATCCGGCCACAAAGCGCTAACACGCTTTGCGCTATCCATTTATATAAAATTATGTGATTACGAAATTACATTTTGAACATCTTTCAAAAATACAAGTATACTTCTTTCAGTCAACAATAATAGTCACATGACTTGACCTATGAATACGTGAAAGTAGATATAAGCCCTGATTTATATATGAAGCCCATTTTAGAGCAACAACATTTGTTGAAAGTCACTAAAATTTGGTATTCTAGAACTATGTCTCAATATTTGTTTTAACTCTAAAGTTCGTTTAAAAGGTTATCAAGAGCTTCCAATAATACTCCACTATGGATTACTGTATTGTTTCTATACTAAGTATTAATTAAGCAGACTATGAATGTAAATACAATCTGAAATATTTTTCTCCGCCATTGTTGCAACGTTTATTGAAATGTACAGTTTGATATTTTTGACATCATCATACTTCTCTCTCCGTGGGGTCGAAACAAGCTAAAAACAGCCTCAAATTTCACCAAAGGACATTCACTGTTACCACCATTAAAAATGAGGATCTTTGTCCACCAAAGAACATATCAATCAATTTAATTTTCTACTCGAGTAAACAAAATATATTGGCCTGCAGCCCAGAAACTATTGATTTTTACAAAAATATAACTCAAACAAAAAAGTGTTGTATTTAATAGTACTACATATTTACAATGATAATCTGTTCCGTATCTCAAATAGTTACGGGGATGTGATCGAAATTGGTTATTTATACCAATGTAAGTGTAATGTTAAACAGTGCCTAAATACAAAATTTAAAATCGGTATAACGGATTTTGAGAAAATAGATTTTATCACTTTTAACCTTTTAGTACACAACCCTTAGATTTAGGGTTGGAAGTATGGTTCCAAAACCCCTCGGGGGGACCTTAATAAAACCCTAGATGCCAAGTTCTAGTCCGACATACAGAGAGACAGACAGACGGCATCGCAAAATCCGTCCATTCGGATTCAGTGGGTTATGAAACGTCGACATTATTAAGATCTAGAGTTCAATTGTTTATCGATCACAATACTTCTCTCTCCGTGGGGTCGGGAGAGTAAAAAATAATAAAATCAAATAAACCATCTTTATTAGCAGTCTTATAATCCTATACCTAGGTTTATGTTGTTAAAATGCAAATACTGTCTTTTATCTAAAATAGATCTGATGGTAAAAACTGTCGCTACTTTACTGCAACATTATATTATAGCTTATGTATGGGTCGGGTTTAATGTCTAGCTAAAATTAATGTTCGAAAATAAAACTTAAAGGAAGAACATTTAAATTGATGGAATTGCTAATACAAATTTACCATGTATATGATTTCCAGAGAATATTTGATCTTTGAGTTTGTTGAAAGTTCTTTGCGAGACGTAACTTCATGAGAGATGACTTAATGAGAGCACATTTGACTGAACTTTCTAGCAAGCAGGAGTTTCTCTAACTTGGAACACTCCATTAAACATCGTGCGATGTTGATTCTACTTACGTTCTTTTTGCAGGTTAACATCCATAACAACATCGTGAGTGCACTTTCTGTTGGCCTACTCTATACTGATAGGTTCGTCCAAAAGATTGATCCAGATTGATCCAGATTGAGTTTTTTTAACTCATATAAACTTAGAAACCCACATTGCTGGACACGCGCTCTTATGTGAGGTTTCTCACACTTATTAATGTAAGTTAAATGCGTATAGCCCGGACGAGGCGTAGGGTTCAATGACTAGTACAATAGTGTTAAATTAGATGTCATAGCTACTGGGCCATATCGAGTAACCTCGCTCTACGATATTATCTACCGTGCTCTATATTATATCACGTGACAGCCGTATTTAAAAGCCGTTCCTTCCCCGCTGAATGCAAGCAAGTCTCGGTTATCAGATGTTAACGTTAGTATCAGTTGATAGTGACATGAAGTGAAATGGACAGTTCCTTCCTCCCGTGGGGGGAGTGTTAATTTCCCTCCCCTGAAGGCGCAACGATGTTAAAATATGAGGGGCGAGGAAACGGAGGAAGAGAGAAAGGAGAGAACCATTGTTTGCTTTTCAGCCGAGATTAAACAGCTTACATGTCGGCGTGAGAAGTCTCCCGAAGACGGTAGTCCGCGAGTTGAGAGCAATATAGCTCAGTATCGTCTCGACATAACACCGCGCTTTGCGGGATTGAGGGGAAACGTAACACCAACCAAAGAGGGTTCTCCAATAAACACAATAAATATTAAGATCTAGTTAATTAACTGCGGACAACCTCATCTTAAGCAAACATTTTTAAACTATTCAGGTTATTCGCATAAGTACAAGTTAAGCTAGTGAGGTAAGGATGAATAAGGTTGAACATACGTAGATTACCTGTACCCGCATTTGCGTGGGATTACACATCACTGACCACTCCTATAAAACTGAAAGTGTTATCTGACAGTGGTGGTGATTATAGTGATGACATGTCAGCAGTGGCAAAATTTATCCGTCTCTTGTCCCAGATGTCAGATTACTTACAAGTATTATTATTTATTAGTTTATCTTTAATGTCCCTCATCTCCTTCCCAAAATAAACTCAGTCTGTAGAAGATCCGTACAAGACAAACGTCGGAATAAAAGTAGAATTTATAAAATAAAATGTGCACTGAACCAAAGTAAGGGTTTGCTTAGACCTTGAACCAACCAATGAGAGCACCGCGCACATTGTACAACCCTTGTGTGGTCGTGGTGAAGTGCGGCACACCCCCTTAGACCATGCGGCCACCAAAACAGTCCGCAGCCATATTCAAGACGCACTATCACCAAGATGGGGGGGAGGCGGGGGTTGGCTACCTCCAAGCGGCCCTTAACATTCGTTCGTAGATACAGCTGAAGTTTGTTTCAGTGTAAGATGAAATATTTCATCTGTATTTTCGCCAGTAATAATTAGTTTAATGCCAAGGTCATTTCAGCTACCGTCGATGATTACGTCGCTATTAAGTCCACCTAAAACATAAGTTTTTACTTTCCATGGACGAATGAGAAAATGCTTCCACCTTGTTAAACAAGTGTGTCTATTTTTGATATTTTATTTAAGTTTGTAAAACTATCCTCCATCCGCTACTTGTTTATAAGACAATACTACTAACAGTCTTTGTTCACTAAACACAGGCCTTCACGTTTAGCATAAGAACTATATTTTTATAAGCAACTCCGAAAACAAAAAAGGGACGGTTTTACACTTAATCCATCGTATTTATTCAGATGTTATTTATTCTTGGCACCCTCAAACATACTCACTGAGAATTTTGATTAAAGTTTTGTAAAATCAAAAATGTAGCCAAGAATGGATGTCATATTCTGAAAATTGAAAAATGACACCTGTACACGGGAATTGAACCCGGGACATTTGGCTTAGTACGCAAATGTTATTACCACTGAGCTATCCATGATTTGTCCCATACCCATGGTCATTCTTCACTCATATTTTAAGGCCAACGATTTCCGCACGTCCATCATAGACTCTGCCTTAAAATGTGCAGACCAAATGTTTTGAATAATGGATTTATGTTTGTCATGTTCGCTCTGTAGTCTGAGAGCAGTTCGCAAAATGTAAATGTCATCGCTCATGTAGCGAACACGTGTTCCTCATGTAGTGAACACGAGGTGCTCATGTAGTGAACACGAGGTGCTCATGTAGTGAACACTAGGTGCTCATGTAGTGAACACGAGGTGCTCATGTAGTGAACACTAGGTGCTCATGTAGCGAACACGAGGTGCTCTTGTAGCGAACACGAGGTGCTCTTGTAGCGAACACGAGGTGCTCATGTAGCGAACACGAGGTGCTCATGTAGCAGAACACGTGGTGCTCATGTAGTGAACACGAGGTGCTCATGTAGCGAACACGAGGTGCTCATGTAGTGAACACGAGGTGCTCATGTCGCGAACACGAGGTGCTCTTGTAGTGAACACGAGGTGCTCATGTAGCGAACACGAGGTGATGGGAGAAATTAGCTGATGATTGACATTTGGTTATTGTTGTCCCAATTATTCACGGAGAGTAGTTGTGGGCTTAAAACCACATGGCAGCGTCATCCCAAGTTCTAATCAGCAGTTTGAGCTCAAACCAATTAGAGATGGATATAAATATAATATCTGAAGGAAGCAGAACATGATAAAGAAACGTTGATATTGTGATCCCAAAAGTTCAGTGACAGTGCTGATAAAAAAAAACAAGGAACTCATAACATTTTAACAAAATGACGTTTACTTTCAAATTTTAAAATTTCGATAATATTTTAGAGTTTCACGTAGTTTTATATCGTTGGTTCATAATTATAAGCATATAATTTTGTTATGAACAGTATAATAGAATTTATATAATATATTAACTTTTATTTTTAAATAGAAATATCACTAAATTCGAAGCGTGTCGTGTTTAAATGTAAAAAAGAGTCCCTTGTTTGGTCTACGTACTCTCTCTGTCACGATAGTTCTCCTGATTGACACTAGGAGTGCCAGTCTTATTTCCGTAGAACTATCATGTACCGTGTTCGTTTCTATAAAATAATCCTAATAAAAACACGGCATCCTTGGCTAACTTTCCAAGCTCCATGTGCTCGTATGTGAATAATATTTACATTAAAAACCCTAGAGAGCTATTAGAATAGCTGTTATGTCACAACGTCACGCCCTGTGTACACGGAGAAGGTTCATCAGGGCAGGGATTGGAATTAACAAAGTTTCTTGGGTAGTTGTTAGCGCTGTGACTGAGACTTGGCCAACAAACTTGGCCCCATCACTAAGACTTCATCAGCATTATATGAAATAGAGCTCCACAATATAGTAATACAATGAGGAAACTAGGAACGCAGGACTCCCCTGTATAACAATCCTTGATTAAGGGTAAATAATATATTAGTAAAACACAGAGTCTCGTTTTGGTTGAGTTTAAGTGTCATTCATAAACCAAGTAGCACCCTTTTCTTACTTGTTTTTACCCCCGATGTGACACCAAGTAGATATTTAGTCTGAGCCCTCCCCCTTCGACTCCATGTTATGTAACTTTTCACAACAAGAATAAATGTTTTTATTGAATAGGGAAACTTTTGTGACAGTAAAAGAGTGACTCAGATTTAATCCTATGCAACCAGAATCAGAAGTTAGCTATAAGTATGTTTACAAACGGTGAGAATATGACAATAATATTATTTTTGTTAACATTAGAAGTTTTAAGTTATAAGCTACGTAACACATTTATGTACTCACTCACCCCCNAGGTAACACTGTATAAATATTAGAGTCACGTGGTTTGTGGATGAATCCTTAGATCTATTAGTTTCAACGGTCGTAATGAAACCTACCATATACGATTTAATTTCACAATTGATTTGATTAGAATACTTTTTAAATAAATTTTATAAACAAACAACTTACAGAATTATAATCCTATATATTATTTTTGTTGTCAAAATCTTTTTTTCTAAATTAATACAAAGCCTACAGCAATGAATAATGTATCAGTGGATAGGATGTTGTTACCGACCTCTGATAGAATACTCAGTTCACGTTAAAACACATTGTTGCCTTTGCAATGACTATCGATAAGTCTCAGGTACTAACGCTCCAAAGCGCTGAAATGGACTTGCAAATGCTGTATTTACTCACGGACAACTCTATGTAGCCTTTTCAACACTCACTAAATTTAACTAGATTCTTCTATCAATTATTGAAAATAACAAACAAATGTTCAAAATGATTACATTCTGGCATCAATTATTGTATACAAACAGGTATTGTAAATTGTAAATACGTTCACATTAATAAAACAAAGCGTACAGTATTGTCTTTAAATTTAACCAATTGTTTGCATTTTATGGAAGTTCAACTATAGCTGATCAATTATTATTTTTACTGTTTTACAAATAACAGTTATATATCAAGCAGTATTGAAACTGGCCCATTTGCGTTGAAACGGACCGGCAATAATTATTTTAATTTGTTATTTTTATGTTTTTAATTATAAAGTAAATTAAAGTAAGGAGTGTTATAGTTTATTCTAATGGAGGTTCCAATATACAGTAGAACTTAATTAATTCGAAGTCTATGGGATATTTAAACAAATTATAGATATCTAATATTGGAATTAACCATTTTTATGAGTATCTAGGCAGCTCGTATACAATAAATAAATAACTTCAAAATGTGCTTCGTATAAACACACATATTTGATATAATATGTTATATAAAACCCACATACACAATCGATACATGCATGAAAAAACAAGAAAAATATAAAGACTTGGAAAAATATAGATACAAAAATTTCAAAAAAATAGTTATCTTGGTTTGTTTTATTTTGCTTATCTTGACCAAATAAATAAAATCTTCAAGTTTACTGATTAAATTTAAAATGTTGTATTTTACGTCTGATTGGGATTCAGTGACCCTCCTCTGGTTTCCCATCACTGTAAGTTCTTCAGAAACGGATGCTATTGATTATTCTGTTTGGATGTCTGTGCTGTCTTCGTCATCAGAGGATTCTTGGAGATCTTTGTTCTTTACTTCTTCAAGAATCTCCCAATCTGTCAGCGTCCACCGTCGTTAAGTTAGGTTTGAAATGAGTAGGAAATAGAAAAAAATAACAATATATGAGCTTCGAACTATCCAAATATTTCCTTCTAAAATTCGAACTAAGGTTATTTTCTATCATTGATATAGAAAAAGATTCGAGGGGAATCAAGGTGGGCTCAAATTAACCAAGAATGTAAGAAAATAAAGGATGGGTGCAGATGTGTGAGGAAAGAACATCCTGGACACATTTAAAGATGATGATGACGATACGTCTAGTGCTAGAGATGACTATCAGTCCTAAAATATATGATTCATTATGAGAAGTTATGTGGAGTTGTTTTCTTTCTTAGCACGGCATCTTACTACCTGTTAGAACTGTATGCCTGCAGTATTTTACTCTTAATTATGTATTTTAAGACAATTTCATCATCTAACGAGAATAACTATCTAACCTAAGTAAATAGAAATATAAGAACGTGTTTAAATTGCATTTCTTTAGAATCATATGAGCAGAAAATAAACGTCTTGAGATAGTTTATTTCAAACAATCAACACTCTATAGATTTTTAAAAACCACTTTTTAAAATTTCCTAGCTTTAACCATCTTGGCTGAGTCTCAAAATGGTAGACTAACATTATAGAGTACCCTGACTAGACACCAAGTTTCGACGCTAGTCGGTGGATGTGTGGGCCCTCTTGAGACAGGGTACTCGATCTCATAAGAAGTGGCTAAAGCCCTTGAGCTATAGAATTGTGTGAGCATCTTAATACGTCTGAAATGTCTCTGGGATCTACTACAAGTCCTGTAGTTCGGATAAGCAATAATTGGACCTATTAGACGAATTTTCATCTGAGTATAAAGACTATCTATACATGATATACTGTATTGGCTTGTAGAAGACCTCGTAGTATAGTGGTCAGAGATCCTGGCTACTGAGATAGAGGTCCCAGGCTTGATTCTCGGCTGGTATCGAAAGGGGAATAATTCCCATGGTCAACCAGGGTTTGGTTAGTTAGGTTTAAGTTAGGTTAGGATCTTCAATTGCTCCACACCCTCCTACTCAATGTCACCCTCATACTCATAGGGACATGGAAATACACAGAAAGTATGTACTATTAGTACAGTCGGTCATCCCTTGTGCAACGGTACGTTAGTACTGGCTAATATTCACACAAACTAGGCTACAAGTGATGTAGCCCGGGCACGTCATTGTTGTTATAGTAAAACTTTTTAATGTAAGGTCCAAAAGATATTTAAAAAAAAATCAAAACATACAAAATTAGAACTAAACATTTTTTATGATCATCTAGCTATTAGGCACACAATAAATAAATAACATCAGAATATGATACATATAAACATACAGATGTTATATACGATACATAATACACCCATTACCAAGAGAACCATGTGAGTCCCGTGATCAAACTGTCACACAGATGCAATGTCTGGCTCCGAATTATCCAAATGTTTCCCCCCAACTAACCAGTGTCACATCATCCAGGGCATACTGTATTATCATATTCGTTAGTACAACTCTTGGCCCTAATATTGCTGCTTGCTGTTTATCGTAAAGCGCTATTACACATTTTAAATTTAAATGTTCACTTATTTATTTATTGTTTGACATCTTAAAAACTAAATCAATTGACACAGTTTTCAAACACTGCTAATTACGTGGCGAGCTTCATTCTGGCGTCAATGAGTCGTAATCTCTTCAGGTAAAATGCTGCCACAGTTCTATAAAACTCACCCTTCTCAACTTGTCAACTTGAATGACACAGTAGTCCAGTTGTACCATACTAGTGTAGTTTTATAAATACAAATTATCCAGGGCCTTAGTACCGAGAAATGCCAGGAAGGTCAAAGGTCACACCACTCAGGACAGAGAACCAACAAGACAAAGAGAGAGTAAGAAAGAGAGGAACACGAACACTAGATAAGCGAGGTTTCACTAAAAACGGGTTGCCATGCCAACAATTCTACCTGCATCTCCATTACTGTAATCGTTAGCATTTTAAAGGATGACCAAATAACACACACAGTGTAGACCAGTCGGTAGCGAGCACTGGTGAGCAAATGGACCAAGGCATCAGGCACGTCTTTTTTTGTGGTTTTTCTCAGTAACACATCAAACAACTCGTTCGAGTTATACGCTTATGTAGCGATTAAACTAACGGTTTTAGGGATTAGGGAGGTTATATTTAGAGGAAGTGTACCTGAATTTGCTCGAAGATAGTTTGGAAAACAATTTTGGGAAAACTACCCTCAGTACACCCGTACGAGACTCGAACCTCAGTTTCTCCATCATTGACAGGCTCGTATTTCGCAATAATAGTGCCTTAGATCACGTGGCCACCGAAGCGGTTCCGTCTAGCCCGGACGGGAAATAAGCCGCGGTGCACATTAACCTCGTATGGTGGACATACACATACAGACCAATGATCCATACAGTCAGGGCGTTCCTTGGTCAGCTGCAGGGTAGAGTAGTTGTATAAGGTAATTAGTGAAGGTTCCTGACAAGAGCCATACTATCAGTTGTACTGACAATAGCCATACTATCAGTTGTACTAACACAACCAGGCGAGACCCACGTCAGTGGTCCAATGTTCTATGGCGTCACTCACACAGTAGTCTGGACTAACCATGATGAGAAGATTGGGGTTTGAATCCCGGTCAGGTGTGCTGAGAGTGAAGTTGTCTCAGTTGCTCGAGAGTTGCTACGTATGAGATCTAGTGAGTATCTGGCTTAATGTGGGCTCTACATTAGTTTATTGAGCTCACGTTTAGTGTCGGCGGATGCCTAGCAAAGTATCAATTAGCTCATTTTAAGAAATAGCAAGAGTAAATATTTGTATGGGTACATACCAGAGTTCACCAATAAAGATAGTGGGAGACCAACCATACAATGTAAAAGTTAGCCTTGTATCAGCGCAGGGAAGCAATAAAAGGGGGGTAGTACTAAACGCATGTATAGCCAAAGGTTGCCCACAATTGAACATAAAACTCAACTAGCGCATATTTCAAAATTTCTCCGCTAGAAAGCACTAGCTCGTTAGGACAACAGTGTGGTTGTCCTTCTATCAAGTAATCCGCTAGTGGATCTGAACTAATCTCTCTTATTCTAAGTTAGGTTATTGTTGGTAACAGTTGAAAGCAGTATCAATTATTTAGACTAACGTACCGGTACGTAACCAAAAACATTATAAAAACCGTATCTCCAGCTCTTTTGGGTTATACTAATTTTAGTTACACTAATTTATTATTATTAGCACCGCGTCTTACTACCCGTTCGGGTTATACGCACTTACGATAATATGTAATGTTAGGGTGATTGTGATATGAAATGGAGGACCTACAGTTTAACGTGGAATCCGAACCACGGTGGAGGCCTGGCATTCCTCAAGGAAGGGTTTGGTAATCAGATAAATCTGTGCCGGGACCGAGGATTGAACCCCGAACCCCAGCACAGAAGTCCGACACCTTACCCCCTAGACCGACAGGTCACCTAGTTACACCAATGAGATGGATAGAACTGAAGATTAAATGTACCCAAATTTGAGTAGAAGGGCATTGGGAAGCCATTTATTAAAAAGGCACCTTCAATACATTCGTGCGGGATTCGAGCCCGTCCTCCCTTGTCAGCGGCAAACTGGACTTGATGATGTTGACGTCTAGTCTACGTGTCCACCTGTGTAAATTGTCTGAAAGTGATGTCGAGCGTTTCTCTCCTGAATTCTGTCGACAGTGGCGCGCTCAGCTTGGCGGGTGACAGACCGTTGTTAGCTGTCAAGGCCTCCACGAGCCATCTGGAGCAGCGAGAATCAGGTTGGACAAAAGGTCGTTAATGTCAACACTGCGTAATACATGGAAATAATGCACAAGCGCAAAAGAAAGAAAGAAAAACACCACCAGTTGATATACAACGTGGGAAACAAAAATATCCAAGCCATCCACGTGATTGTGACGAGGGAGCGTGAGCCCCTGACCAATCTAGAGGATTCTGACCCGCTCAACTTGTAAGTTTACCGGGTTGCATACTCGAGTCTGGAGGTTAGTTCTCCCGTGTAATTTTATATTAATCAGATACAATGATTCGTTTTTCATGAAAATTAAAATGAAAGAAATGTGTTTACGTGTATCAATGATCATGATGAGATTTATCAACTAGCGTTACATTTATATAAATGGCGCAGTGTTAAATTAATAAGAGCTGTGGGTCATGAAATATGTTTACGGTTATTGCACGAGTTAGAAAATAACGAATTTAAATAAAAAGAATCTCGTGAACACACAAATCTCATCAGAGGCTGTCTGGACAGGTCAGATTCCAACACGAGCTGTAACTGGAAAACTATTATTGAGTGACTCCAATACGAGGTTGCAAGTGCTCACGGCATAACGTTTCATTTAAATAAATCTTCACGTTAAAATAAAAATCTTCTTTTCACTTTTAATGAACGCGTTAAATAACGGTTCAGTCTAATGACATGAATGTTCTCAAGTTCATTTTGTATTCATTTTTATGAAATATTAATCCGATCTAGTGACGGCGCGCCATGGTTACGGTCCTGTTTTTACATTATATTATTAATGAAAATATATGTTTTCTCTTGACGAACGCAAGTCCTGACTGCTCGACGACTTTTACACGAGTGTCCGCGTCTCCGTTTCCAACAGGGTTGTTTGGGAACAATTTGTCTATAGGATGTTCGCCTGGGTGACCGATAGAGAGAGAGTTATAAGAATGTCGCACCACGTAGATATTTACTACAAATTATAATGTAAATAAATTTTGAATATTATTATCACTATTAATTGATAAAAAGCCATGTGTAGAATATAATATTTACAGGTATAAAGAAAGTCTACCCAAAGCTAACAAATAAGTGTGCTTTTTAAAAAAACAATGGCTTAATCAATTCTGATTAAAACTCAATCATTTAAAGGTAAAAGTTGACAAAGTTCTGACTTACAGGTTACATGCTGTATAAAAAAGCCAGATTTAGTCAATTTTTTTTATTAAGGTGTTTTTTGGTTGCTAATTACTAACATATTAGTTGAATTGACCCATTTTCCTAAATGGTTTGTATTTCCAAGCGCTTCATGCCATGTATGATCGGCCTCTTCACTAAGAACAGAGTGAGCAGATGGATGTAATGTAAGTCTATAGAAGCGAGAAAACAAGCCTGTCTATAGTATGAAGAGAGAGAGACAGTAGACATCCTTCACCTTGATGGTGAAACGTAGACTAAGCAGTCACACTTTAGGAAGTGGTAGGGGATTTAAAAACTACATCAAAATGTCCTTGGGAGATTAGCTCGTTTTTGATTCATTTTTTAGCAAACAGGAAAAACTAAATAAGTACACGTTCTTCTGCATTAAAAGTTAATTAACAATAAAAATATAATGTGTATCAAAAAACACCTTGGTATAATAGTTTTGCAGAATTTAACTAGCACTAAGCTGATCCTTCATTTTTTTTCAATATTTTCTTAATTTAAAGGGAAAAACACTTTGTTATTTAGCTAGAAAGATGAAATAAGTTTAAAAATTATTAAGATAAAAAAATTGGGTCAAAAGTTGTGAAATGCTTGTCTTCGAGCTGGAGTTCATCGTTTTTAACTAAATAATTAAATAAAATAAATTGATTTATTAAATATTGTATTTAATATCTATATTAGTATTTTTTTTTTCTGTTTACTTAAAAAGGAAGCAAAAACAAGCTAATCAATCTCTCACGGACATTCCGAGTTAGTTTTTTGGTCCCCCAGCACTTACCAGAGTTTGGTTGTTAAATCCGGATGTGTGTACATATAAATATAATATGTGTTGTAACCCTTATTTTCAAACCACACAGTATATTAATATACTTCCCTTTTTTACATAAAAGAATAGAGGATTGAAAACAAATAATTTAGAGAAAATATTACAGAATTAGTGTGGAGGAATTTGGAATAAACCAACCTGAGTACACTCAGTCAGGATTTAAAACCCGACCTTCCTATCACCGGTAGACCAGACCTGACGGGACCTAAGTGTTGTGGAATATTAAGAACAGTTTACCTTTATTACCAGATATTTATAAATATTACCTACAGCAGTTCCCCAACTCGGCAACGTGGCTGACTTGCAATATTTTGGCCCACGGGGTTTTATAATCGATGTGTTGATGCGATGATAGGAAGGACAGCTAACGGTCACTGGCGGGCCACAATAGTACATTGTAATGCTAGAGAGAGCTCGTCAGAATGTTAAGAAATGCAACACACGCCAATCAACTCCGTGATACGGTCAGATGGAAATCGTGAGTTTACATGAACACTATCTCCCTTGTATCATTTCTGACTAAACATTAATACAGATAAAGAGGTAATAGAAGTTCCTAATACTGGACTATGTTGAAATATTAAATGATATTTGGATTAGAACTGAATTGAAAAGGCTCTTTTTCACTATTTTAGAATGGTTGCACAAACAAATCTTAGTTCTGTCATAACAGGGACATACTGTATCTATTAACAGTAAACTTTGTCGCTTTGTCCCCCATCGTCTCCGCGCGAGTATTCATTAAAATACAAATGCCCTGCACACATTTCTGGCAAATCGTAGGTATTTTCATTTCTCTTTCTCTCTCATACCTCGCGCGCGCACACACGCAGATGAGAGCCGGGGGTTGAGTTGGGCCTGCTATGATGGACGCTCTTAATTGAGTATAATATACTCTGGAATGTTCTATTTATTTATAGAACTTTCTCAATACTTGAATATCTGTCTTCACGGCCTTGATTTATTGACGACCGAACCAACCTAAAGGTGTTGTGATTAAGAAGACTTTTAAAAACTGTTATTATTATCTTCCTTCAAAGGGACATTAACATTAATAAGCATTGTAGGAATGAAAATATAAAGGACGCACCAAAAACTAGTTCTCTGATGTGTGAAAGTTTTGGCACCATAGTGCATACTTTCAAATAAGATAAAACGCTATTTATAAACCAATCATTGAAACATGGTTGGTGAACTTCTCTCATTTTACCAGAAAGTTAAAAGAATTAAAACAGCAAAAAGGTACCTTTTCCAGCAGGTGTTAATGCCAAGCAATCCTCTGCTAGCATCATACAAGGTCGCATATAGGGTCGCAAAGTGTAGAAAGCCCCATATTATCGCAGAACAACTGGTTCCACCGGCTTCTGTAGATTTGGTCAGCATTATGATTGGGGAAATGCATTCAAAGTTGTCTTTGTCTAACAATACTATCGGTCGTGTAATCCAGCACATGGCGGAGGATCTCAATGATCAATCAGTTTACAAAATAAAAGGGAAGTAATTTGGGTTACAGCTGGATAAGATTTTACATTAAATTTACACACATTTGCATAGAAGTGAAAACACCTAATAGGCCTACATTTGACCGGTATTCAAACCCTAGCCTTTGCATCACCGGTAAAGCAGACATTCTGTCCGCGTGCCCATCGATGCGGGTAGAATCACGCGTGGCTAGTGCGACAGTTGTGCGTGAGTCAGTCGATTGTTTGTGTTATTGCTTTTTAATTATGTCCATTACATTCACACAACAATGTGTGGACTATTTATTAACATATGTTTTAATTAAACGCTCCGTTACTCACCAGCCTTTGAACAAAAGGGCAAGCACGCGATTGGTATTTTGACCGTATAAATAGTTACTGGTGTAGTGTTCTCCGTAACAAAGATCAGTACCGAACTAAATCAGAGGGGAGTCCCCCGAATCTGTGCATGATCTACAAGTCTAGACAATTTCTGTCTCGACCACAAGACGGTGCTGGCTCTACAAACGTTAGAACTAAATTATGAGCCGCTTCGGGGGCCTCAGGGCCAGGTGCATCGAGGAGGGGAGCGGGGGGGTTTCCTACAGGGTTTCTCGATCTCTCTATACAAATGCGGGCACACATTTTCTAAATTCAACCTTTCTCACACTTAGAGCTTTGGCGTAGTTAATACATAAGCTTCTAACGCGAATGGGTAGTAAGGCGCGGTGCTAAAACCATTAATAAAGGCTTTTGTCGCAAATGTATATTTCAACTGCTTTTTATGAGGACCTTAAGAAATAAATGTTGCGACACAACTCTCCCATATCGCGTATTAAGGCTTGGAAGAATATGTTCAATAACATGTTTTCAGTAAACTACCCTTACGTGAGTTTTCATCACAATAATCACTCGATATACACGCTAGAAGAAACTCTACGGTGTGAGCCCGCAAGCGAGTTAGATCAGCCGCCATTACTAATGATAGTTCCGAGTTCGTGGATATAGGGTGTCATGTATTCAGCAGAGCGAGCCCTTCTGCCATTAATCTCAGTTTTCTAAACCGAAACTGCTACTTCTTTATTGGCCCCATCCTAGACCCACTGCCTCACAGATACATTTTGAAAGCACCGGGTATCGGACTCGGGACCTTTGGATCTGAAGACAGGAGCTCTGACCACCAGACCACACATTATAAGTTATTTAAATGTTACATCATATTTTCCAATATTTTTAATTAGTTTCAAATTTTCAAAAATGAACTAGTTGTAGACTTAGCCAAATTTTTTAGCAGTCTAAATAAATACGTAGTCTCACTTATCGTACAAATTTATTCCCAGATACCCTTTTTGAACTCAATCTTCAAAGCCAATTTCAAAAAGGTAGTATTTTCTATAAATTGTCGTAAGTAAACTTCCCTAAAATGATTTATTTTATTAAAATAAACATACCCTATTACTGATCACGCAGACACACAGTTCGCCAATACCAAATTTGAACATATATTCACTAGATTATCACCAAAAAGCAGACACGCAGACACAGTTAGACACGAGGACAGACAGATGGTAAAATACACTGTTACTTACTTACTCTATGGCACTAGGAACTAGGAACTAGGTTAAAGAAAGAGTGAGAAAAGAGAAACATCTTTGTCCACCAGAGCATAAGAATCAAATTCGTTTTCAAAGACCTGAATTAAAAAGAAAATCTATTTACTTATAACTCAGAAACTACTGGTTTTATAAAAATACATTTCAATTGAAATATTTTTATCCATAACGGTACCACAACTTTACAATGAAAAGTGTTTTCCTATCTCAAATAGTTGAGGAGAAATTACTAAACTCGGAATATTTCCTTCGTGTATATTACTTTCAAGGTCAGTTTCGTAAGAAAATGAGATTTGGTATCTTGTTAATAACTATAAACAGTGTCTTGATATTGAATTGAAACAAAATCGTTAGAGAGAATTTCTAGAAAATTAATTTTTCTCTCTTTGGCTTTCAATAAACTACCTTTATATTTAAGGTTGTATATCTAATTCCGAAAACCCCTCGGGGGACTTTATAAAAACTCCGGATACCAAGCTTTAACCCAATCGGTACAATAGTTTCAGCTTTAGCCCGAGGTACAGACAGACAGACAGACAGACAGACAGACAGACAGACGGCATTACATCTTCTCGAAACCTCTTAGCGAGAGTACTGTGATCGTCAAAAAATTCGAACTCGAGATTTTGATAATAAATCGACGTAGTTTTCGCGATGTCGTCTGTCTGTCGGGCTAGAGTTGTCATTGAGTTACAGATTGGGCTAAAACCTGGTATCTGGGGTGTTAATAAGGTCCAACCGAGATATTTTTGGAATTATGTGTCTAATTCTAAACTTGAGGGTAGTTTATTGAGGAACAAAAAGAGAGAAAAATCAATTTTCTCGTACTTCAAGTTGGAGAATATCATTTTCTCGTGGAAATGACTTTGAGGATACTTTACACGAGTGAAATTTTCAAATTTTCATCATTTTTGTGATACGAAATATATTATCATTGTAAAGTTGTAATACTATTAAAGATAAAAGTCTTTTATTTGAAATATAATGTTATAAAACCAATCATTTCTTAGCTATAGGCAAATATATATAATTTTAATTCAGGTTTTTGAAAATGAATTTGATTCTTATGCTCTTTAATCGACAAAGATATTTCTCTTTTCTCAGTTTTTCTGTAACAGTGTTCCTAGTTCCTAAGTAAAGTGTATACTACTTCATTTATGATCTTTGGTGTAGTGTTTCTACAACAATGTGTAGACCTATTATTTCGTTTCATAAATCCGACTAGTTAGTAAATGTCTCTTTTTTAAGATCAAAAAGAGAGAAAGTCTGTGTTGCGCCGTGACATTTATTTGTTATCACAATACTTTCTCCCCGAGGTGTCGAGAGAAAGTAAAAAGGAGTATTTACTCGTATTTCCAAACATATTGGCTAAGAAAATATCCGTGGCTATTCAAATAAGCATTGTAATAAATGGTGTGTCTTCTCCTCTGAGTTCAGTACACAGTGTTGGAAAATACGATGTCCATCTGTTGAACGTTCAGAATCTAAGAAGCTCAACTTTAAAATGACAGTGACAAATTTATTGCCTTCGAGAAAATGTAATTTCCTTGAAATCTGTTGTATTTGCATATTTTAAAAATGGAAGGGTTTGGTTGAAGAATCATTCAAACACACATATATTGGTAACATCAGTTTTACACAAATACCTGCAGAGAGAGGAACTACAAGTACAATAATACAAATCCTGGTCCGGTCTCAACAGGACAGAAAGTAAATGAGATTGTTTGAAATGGCGATTAAAGCACCTCTTTCTACTATTTATTTGCATTGTATGGTGAAATAACTTTTTTAACAAATCTTTTAGTTGATATTTACCCTAAAAGGCCTATATCCCATCATTATTATAGTTTGTTGTGTATTATATTAATTTTTAGTAATTTTAATATTTTCTATAAATATCCTAGTAATTAATGATTACGGAACTAATTTCAATTGGTTATTCTTTATGAATGTTTAATACTTTGAACAATATTTTCCTTCACCTTAAGATTACAATGTATGAATACATCACCTTAGAAAATGATTGTGTTCGGTTCTTAAGTGCGCCAGCCTTCAAACCCGAGGTGAGTTTATTGATTTACCGGGGAGATAACTAACCGATATAACTACAAATGTTCCAGGTAGAGTACAGTGATGATCAAAATTATGTATTAAATATTTAACTTTTATGGACATCACGATAAATGGTTCAATCAATCCAATAAATGTCAGGATAACTTAGGACACACCCAAGATCAATTATATGTGTGGTGTGCAAGATGATGTGAGAGATGTGTGGTGTGCAAGATGTTGTGAGAGGTGTGGTGTGCAAGATGTTGTGAGAGGTGTGGTGTGCAAGATGTTGTGAGAGATGTGTGGTGTGCAAGATGTTGTAAGAGGTGTGTGGTGTGCAAGATGTTGTGAGAGATGTGTGGTGTGCAAGATGATGTGAGAGATGTGTGGTGTGCAAGATGTTGTGAGAGGTGTGGTGTGCAAGATGTTGTG
>CABEEJ010008536.1:0-23357 GCA_901482245.1 Timema douglasi
CCCCCGTTCACCATATTTATAGGACAGTAAAAACACTAAACATAAGTCAACAACGACAAGCATTATTCAGTTTTGACTCTAACAAATTTCTTATGGAACTCTCTGGTTTATCTGTTTAAAATAATGCACGAAATAATGTTATTTCAATAGCGTAAAAAAATGTAATATTAGTGAAAGTTAAACATATTATGCAAGTGGTTTAAAACAACACTTATTTTACGTTGCGGCCAATCTCTATCGTAATCTCTGAAATGGATTCAAAGGTCATTTGCCAACTCCGACAGACAATCGCAACTACCCTCGGTTGATATATTATTATTATGAAATTTTAATATATATATAAATCGAATTGTTCGTCTGTCTGTAATAATAATTTTCGTGAATGTATTTGAGATGATTCTTCAAAGTTATTTCAAGCTGGAAACTGATTCTAATCCGGTCTTCTTTAAAATGATGTTTGAATTTAATACTTTTCTGTTGACAGTTACTTCCACTATCTTGATTTTACTGGTAAGGAATACCCCCGAGCTACCCCGGTAAGAATCCCTCCCTGGTTCAACGTTTGCCTCCCATAAAAAAAACGTCAACTTTCTTGTAATTACATAGAAATTAACCAAATAATCCCTCAGAAAAATTCAAAAGAAATAAATTTTGCATTTAAATCGGTCAGATTCTGTAAATTCATAATTATATAGTATTGTGATGGATTCCGTGGAATATTGGAAGAGTCCATGTTAAGACATTCATTTCAATCACTCTTTTAATATTTTTTCCCGTTAGACAGGTAATTTAATCTCTTTGTACAAGTTCTATTTAGCTTTCTACAATATTTCACTAGCGAGTTTAATTATTTCCCTACTTTTCTTATAGAATATTTTTTATCTAACTTTTTTCTCTCTTATTTTACGCTATTTTCTATGTCTCTTTCTTCCACTCTCAATGTATTTGGTTCTTTTGTTTTCTTTCAATCTTTTGCTACAGACCTTGTCTCGTCTTCTTTTCTCTTTCCAAGTGCACGTCCCCTTCCCCCACCCTCCCCCACCTCGATTCTCCCCGGACTCCAGCACCAGCCTCTTCTGAACCTGTTCTTTAACCACCACTGAAAGTCGTATATCTTGATAAAAACCTGGAAGCCTCCCGGATCGGGTCGAGACGTATAGCCGGGTTCAAGTGCGAGCGACCCTGGGCGTTACAGGGATAGGGTCATGAGACCAGGTATCGTGCAAGCGCTGGGTTCCCTTGTTTATGTACATTGAACCCGAATCAAATCAAGAGATCTTTGATACTTGATGGAGAAGCGCCCTTAACTCTTGGTCACTACGCGTGACATGAATTATTAGCGGGGCTGTATAAGGAGACCTTTTACTCTTTGTTTACCCTGAGGACAAACATTTGTCTAGCTCTAATTTGTTGCTTGCTCAAAAGGAAAATGATGCGACAAACTGACCACATCGTTTGTAGTCTACTTGAACGCTTTTGAGGCCAACTTGAAGGTACTATCCAATGTTCGTAGAAAGTGTTTTATCTGACAGAAAATATACTAGATCTACTTTTACGTATTCAAAAGTCAGATCGTGTGATCTAAAGCTGTCAATTTTGAAATATATTATTGATTCCTATAAAATAATATATATCCACTTTTGGTGGCCTCGTGGTCTAATATGCTACTCTCGTAATAGACTAAACTGGCGCTGACGGGGAGATCAATGTTCGAATCTCGTAAGGGTGAATTGAAGGTATTTTTTTCGAAAATTGTTTTCAACTGTTCTTTCACGCAAATGGGGGTAAATTTACTATAATATGACCTCCTTAATCCCTAAAAACATTAGCGTAATTTGTACATAAGCGTATTATCTGAAAGAGTAGTAATACACGTTGCTAAAAAGCATAATATAGCAAAATATTATCAATTTTGACCGTAAAAAAAGTTTGTATTTTATAAACGTTTTTTCTTATGATAGTTTGTCTGTAATAATAGCGTGTGTACAAGAAAAATATTAATAACTATACTAACCTGATTATTTAGAGTAAGAGGGCTATCATTTTGTTTTATAGCTTTCTCGTTTTCCTCGTATTCCTGTACACACCCAGTCTGACCGCACATTTATACTACTAGGGCAGGTGTAAGGAAGATAGAATTTGGAATAAATGTACTCACATTTGTCTTTACGTAAAGTGAGAAATTGTCCGAGTATACTGAAGATTTTTTTTTCATAAATGGCTTCCCAATCTTTATTAACGTTAATTTTAATGCATTTTCTCTAATTCTACTAGCCTAGTTCCTACAACATCATCTTAAGCAATACGTAGTAGTAGTAGTAGTAGTAGTAGTAGTGGATCATTGTAGCAATGGCTGCATATCATCTAGATCAAATATAGGCCTATTCAAAACTTTTTATACTGAAAAAAAAATTTAAATTAGGCTTCATTTGACTTCCTAGTAAGAGTTTAATTCGTCTAAAGGCTACAAACTTACCATAGCTTTTGAGATGCCGGTGTTAGATACTATGATATGATTCAAAATGATATCAATAACCATAAAATAACATAATTAATAAATTGAAATGATATCAATGTTGGCCGCTAATAAATATGTTTGGAATTTCTCTACTGTTCTTCCAACCAAAACCAGGGTATTGGCGTGAAGTAGGCATATTTTTTCCTCCTCTTCCCACCACGCTGATAATTATAAAATTAACCCTCTCCCATCCCTCTATCTATATTTTACACCATACTAATTAAGAAATAATTGAGTTATTAATATGTTTAGCCAAAGATAAATATTTTACTAACCAATAATATACAACCATGTACAAATCAGGTTTTTATGGTATTGTAAACAAAGAATGGATGTACAGGTAGGCTACTGTTCATGCAACAGAAAATATGATCATTCACTAGGAAAGGCGGGGTTCTTTCTTTGGAGGTTACTATTTTTGACAATATCCTGGACAACACTAGCCTTTAAAATGAGTATCCATTTTTCAAAATTGGTTCAACTGTTTTAAGGTAATTTCAATTACTGCTAATAGGATTATCAAATTATATACATAACGCGTTCAAACCAAACGGGAAATAAGACACGGTGAAAATAAGCCATGGCATTAAATGAAATTATTCAAATAAATAATTGCAAATACTATAAATCGATTTACTTTTAAAACTATGTAAAAAGAGAGCAGAACAGATTTTTTAAATAAAAATATTAATCTTTTATGTTTATAATATATTCTTCAAACTTAATCAAAGTCACATGTAATTGTTAGGTCTCCAGCCATAGTTTCGTTGGCATTTACATGTTCACATAATTTTTATTCTTGGGCTCGTTAAACTTTTCTTAAGGATCGAGAAAATAAAGAACATAGCAGTTTTAGGAAGTCGGGTTCTTGAAAACCTACTATTTTCCAACATAGCCCTAATAACTTGTAGTTCAATATATTAGATTTTAGTAGCGATATAAAAGATAATTAAAGCTTAATTATTTTATTTTTGAGGTAAAATATTTAAAGTAATGTAAGTTATTACAAACATATTTTTATCAATTACATATTTCAAAATGACACCCGTAAATTTTAGTTTCAATATTTTGGTATATATGATAATTTTAATATAAAATTAACATGAATTGTTCTTAAATTATTGAGCTGAAAACAAAAACCATAAAAGGCGTTATCGACCATTTTACATTAACAATTATTATGAAAATTTTACAATATGTCTACCTTTGGAAGCTATGATATTAAAGCTATAAAATAATGTTATGTTTAAATGAAAAAGCTATAAATATTACATTATTTTGGCATATTTTATTTAGCGAAAATATTCACACAGATATTAAGGAATTTATTCATAATATTGCGTGAGTATCCGGATTATTTGTATATCTACGCATGGAGCGTAAATATTTTAGAATATAATATTGGTGCAGCACCTCTTTTTTACTAATATTTAGTTTATTACTTTAAAGAACAAATTTAAGCTAATGAGTACGTGTAATAATAAAAATCTAGTCTTGTTTGGTTTTCCAGTGGTGAGGCTGGGGATCGAATCCCTTATGGGAGTACTGAATTATTTTTTCCTCCTCACAAATGCAGAAACAATTTCTCGTTATACCTTACTCATTTCTACCACATCCCGGCAGTAAAATACAGAGCATGGATAGAATAAATTAAGTCGCATGAGGAAAAATATTATATCAAAACCTTCTTACTTCTGAAGAGTTTAAATACTTTTATCCAGGGAGTCAGCCATATTTTTTCTAGAGATGGGGTTAGGGATTATATCCTGTGCATGCACTTTCTGACAGATTATATCAGTAAATTACTTTAAAACTTACCTAATTCTATAACAAACACAATACCCAGTCCCCCGACCATTTATTCACCCCTATAAAAGGATAAGCCTCAAATTCACAATGATATACATTTCGAGACTATGTAAGGAACAAACCTGGTACCTTTATTTCTGTACGTAGAAACTATTTAGTCATTTATATATTATTGGGAGGAATATGGATGATAAGAGGGAAAAGAGGGGGTAGGCTGAGGTTTATTTTTACTTTGCTTTACGTAATATTACCCATAAAAAGCTATTTTATTACACTACTAATAGATTAGATAGAAACTATAGGAAATACACCATTATTTGCGAAGAGGAGTAGTGATAAGCCATATTGTAAAAACCATTCTTTGTACATCTGGTCAGGATTCGAACCTCTACCTTACTATCACCAACAGCCTAAGTCCCAGACTAGGTGATATTGACGTTTAATCTGCCTGCTCACAGGCGCGTGTATCACTTTTAGTTATTGTTGGTGAAAAAGAGTAGGGTGGAAGATACTGACCAAAATTTAAATAATGTAAGGGTACAACGTACCCCCTATCTCCCTCCCCCTTCTACTCAACCCAAACCACGATTGTTCTTATTATAGAGGGACATCCGACCTATTATAAGGAGCTATCCTCATGTTTCCAGGTAACTGTGTGTGATAACGGTGAGCCAGCCCTGACTTCCACCACCACGGTGGTTGTAACCGTGGAAGATGTGAATGATCACACTCCTCAGTTCGAACAACCCTTCTACAAGGTCAACATCCCCGAGTCGGCCAATCATGACACGCCGTTGTTTCAGGTACTGGCTATCAACCAATAAAAGCGTAAGTCTGGTCCTAAAGTTATATCTTTTTTTATCACCATGTATTAATACCTGTTCAGTCTAGAGGCAAATATTACAATACTTTAATGGGGTAGGAACGATACAGATCTCATTTGAGAGGCAATCTACTAGCATTTGGATGGAAGGAGAGTGGGAAACCATTTAGTAAAAAAAAACTCCATAAATAGACCTGACCATGATTCAAACCCCGATCTCCCCACCCTAAGTAGGCCAGTCTAACAAGAGAGTGAAGTCTTAGACAATTCGGCCACTGAAGAGGGTAAGTTGTATCTAATAAAACAAAACTCAAAAGGGGGTGAAAGGGAACGAATGATAAGGTCTGTATTTTTATAACAAAAACACATATTTGACCAAAATAAGTAAAATCTTGCTTGGTAAAATTCATTTAGTTTAATTTACCACACATATTAATCTCAAACATTTTTTGAAATCGTTACAGAAACATTTAATGAGAAAAGAGGAACATCTCTGTCCACTAAAGAGCAAAACAACCGATTTCATATTTCGAAGACATATATATATATATATATATATATATAATAACTCATAGACTTTTGATTTTATAAAAATATATTTCAAATAAAAGATTTGTATTTTTTAATAGCACTACAACTTCATATTGAAAAGTTATTTCGTATCTCAAATAGTTGTGGAGATGATCAGTTGGAAATTTCTGCTTATATAAAGTAGCCTTAAAGTCATATTTATGGGAAAATGAAAATGGCGACTTTTTTGTAATGGTAATCAGTGATCAAATACAATATTTAATAATAATTATTATGGAATTTGAACAAAGACTCTTTAAATGGAGAGAAAAATCAATGTTGAAATTCCATTGGATACCCATGAAGGGTATTAAAAGGTTGTTGAAATTAATATATGCGGAAAATCAATCACAAAACTTATCTACTAGACTACTAGAGCAACAATTTATTTATTTTGGACAAAAAGGTTTTTTGTTATAAAAACTGTAAAACAAATGGACCGTAGCTCATGTTTACTTTAACACCCTTTTAAAGGTTAACACTCTCTACCTAAGAAATCAATCTAGGCTTGGGTTCAATTTAAATCTATTAATCTATTAATTCTATCATACGAAGATTATTAAAAGTAACAATTTTACAACACAGATCAAAGTTTTTTATATGTGTTGAGTTGAATTAACGATGACTGAAAAAATGAATCTACCTTGGGTTCTGGAAAGAGATTTTTTTTAATGGCAGTTTAAGTACTGATTTCACTTGACCATCAAATTATGTGTGAAACAATTCCACTCATTATGAGCCGTTAAAATATTACGCTAGGTTTGACATAACTATTTTTATTTACTTTTTAGCACCATGTTTTTCTAACCGTTTGGGATATTCACTCAAGTATTAATTACACTAGTAATTTAAGGGCTGAAAAATCTTATATTTAGATGAAGTGTAACCTCATTTGCATAGAGGGAGATTGGAAAAACATTTAGTAAAAAAACACCACCTCAGTATACCTGACCAAGATCTTAACCTTGATCTCTGTCATCGGCAGTCCAGTCTACCGCAAGAGTAGCACCTTAGACTATGCACCCAACGAAGCGGGTTTTGACATAATTACTTTTGATCATATTTTTGACATACAATTATTTTGTTTCAACAGTTGAGTTTTATTTTCACATTCAAAATTAATTTAAAACTTTTTTATTTATATTAAATGAATGAGGATTTTGTGTGTCCGTCATGCCTCATGAGTGTTGCGTGTTATCTACCTCACGCAGAGGTCTGAAATTTAAATGTTACTAGCTCCTATTCACAAACAAGTGCACCTCGAAGCCAGAACTTTGAAATTTTTACTAGAATCGTTTTAATTAACTAAAAACCGAAAAAATGAAGAAATATTAACGCCGCAAGAAAGCTTTACTACTAAATTTCACCATTTCACACACTATGTAATGGGTTTTGGTTGCCATGGGGACTAAACAAGAGGAGTTTGGTACCTACAACAAACGCCTCTTCTCATGTCGCCATGATATATATAAGAGCTATTTACTAGAAATAAATTACATGTAACAATATATACATATATTGTTACATGTAATTTATTTCTAGTAAATAGCTTTTATGTGTTGATACTTTTTAATCTTGACAATTTTACCTATTTTACCCTTTTTACACCTTTTTGCAAAAGGGTAAAAGGGCTAATGGGGTAAAAAAAACATAAACAGGGTGGAAAGAGCAAACAGAGAAAAAAGGGCCAAAACGAGTATTAATTCATAATAAAGAGGGTAAACAGATTAAAAATATGTAGAAAGTGCAAAAAAGAACTAAGTTGTTTTAAAAAAAATGTAAACGGGATAAACTGGATAAATGAGGTAAAAAAATTCCAAATCTTTTTATTGGATCTAATTACAGCTGCTTAAATAGCCAAATGTATGTGATGTTACCCCCTTCTTTCTTTTTTTACTTGCACTAATAGGTAAGAATTCAAATTATCGTGTGTAGAGAAGTTATAACTTTAAAAAAAGTCAGCTTTTAAGATATATCCATATTATATCTCTATTTTTACATTGTGTATTAATCAGCCTACTTTCTTGTTTTGTATCACAATCTAAACCAATAAATAATTAATACTTAAACATAATTATTAGGTTACTATTCCCTGTGGTTAATTGTATAAAGTAAAAATAACAAATCCCCTTTATAGATTCCCTGTGCGAAGAACGGGTGTACCAGCTAATAGTAAATAAAATAGTACATAGTTTCGACTATTTATAATGAAACAAGAGTCACAATATTTGCCTTAAATTAAAGTGTTTCGTTTGATTGTGATTATAGGTAACATTATTTCAAACACTTCTAAGCAGTTTATTATTTGTTATTATAATATAAATAACAACGTATGTGATTAAATGTTTTTCCTTGTCACCGGCAGAATATACAAGAGTAGACTCGCGCCTTTTCCCCTCCCAGCTTGCCAACAAGTAATAGGATCCACAGTGACTTCAAAGAAATACATGAAGGGGTAATTGAAGTTCAATATTCTTACAGTTTCTGTATAAAAGAAAATATTTTTTTACCAAATAAATCAATATTTGTCTAGTAAATATATTTTATTTTAATTTTCTACAAACATTTATCATGAGCATGGTGACGTTTGATGCTAAACCTATTAAATACAAAGAAAAAAGTATTAGTAATATTCCGGTATGACAATATACATATTCAAGTACTGTTAAAATTATTATGTGTAGCAAATTAATCTAAATGTATGTACTTGAACAATATTTTATTTATTTTGGCTAAGAAAATTTCTATAAAAACTATTAAAAAATACTGATATTTTAGCGCGTTTTCTTCCATGACAGTTTAAAGATTAACTCTTCTGTATTTATATTCCTTATTCACATTGGAAATGTGTTACATATTTTGCGTTCTCGAATATTTTTTGTTGTTATATACAAAAAAAAATTATTCTTGTATATTTTTACCGTGGCTGAATGTTACATGATAGCTCTTGTGCAATTTTTTGTATGTTTTTTCCCCTCTACATTGCGATTCTTTCATTTTGACACATGTCATGTTTGTGAATTTTGTATATGCAGTGCATGTTTTTGCGTTAATCCCAGTTCACAGTTTTTTTAGGGGGGGGGGGTGGATATGAATGCTGTAAAAACCTTCCTTTTTTACTCAGAAATATCATGTTTATTTTATTTAAATACGGTTTTCTTTTAATGTTTAATTCGTTTTAAAAGGTTACCTCCAAAACATTTGTACATTATTTTTGCACAATATAAACGTATGAAACCGTGACCAAGGAGAAAAATTCATGAATATACTATTAAATCTAGAGGATTAAAAAAGTTTTATAAATATCCTGACATTTTTCCTCAACAGTATTATTTGTTAGACATTTTGTAACCTAAGGGCCGGGTTCATATCCATCTCGTGCACTCGGGTATTTATACATAAATTTGTCCCATCTCCAGCATTAAAATATTTGATAGGTAAACATTTTTCTTATTTGTCCAATCTCATCAAGTAGTTTTTCCCATTTCGTGCACTGAACCATTAATAAATAAAACTATTACAACATTTTGCAGTGACCTGGTGGTCCAGTGGTAAGGTGTCAGATTTTTGTACTGGGTCTCCAGGGTTTAATCCTTGGTCCTGGCACAGATTTATCTGATTATTAAACCCTTCCTTCACCCCTGACAAGACGTGTAATAATCACAACTTGTGAATGTATGGTTCGAATCCCACGTTAAACTGTAGGTCCTCCATTTCATTTAACAATCACCCTAACATTACACATTAGCTTAAGTGTGTACAACCCGAACGGGTATTAAGACATAATAATAATAATAATTAATATTATATATTTATTATTATTATTATTATTATTATTATTATTATAGGATTACAACTTTGACTCGCTCGCTTGTGATCCCCGATTTATCAAAAAATTGACCATGAAACCACAGCAATTCTGGCACTAAGGAATGGTTGAAATTAAACGTTACAATGCATATATTAGAATAAGCCGATGATTTAGCTTTGCTGGGAAAAAGTAAGGAAGGTTTGGTAAGAAATACAAAAATTTTATTAGAAGCTGGTAAGTAAATAAGACAAGAGGAAAACCCTGAACATACCAACTATATGTTAATACATAGAACACAGATCGGAGACAATAATCTAGAGATCACTTCGAGCAACATATAATTTGACAGGGTTAATGAGTTTATATATTTAGGAACAATTTTAACTAGTAATAAAGATATTAGATTTGAAATTAGAAAAAAAATACAGTTGAAAAATTCAGTCTATTACTCGGTCAGTAAGTTGTTAACAGCTCGCCTGCTGTCAAGGAATGTAAAACTCAAAATATACAAAACAATAGTTTTACCGGGCGTTCTTAATGAGTGTGAAACGTGGTTTCTTACCTTACATGACTAAAAATAATAATTAGGTTGTTTTAAATCAAGGTGCTTAGGGGGATATTTGGTCCAAAAAAGATGAGGCTAAAGGGTAGTTGAGGAGGTTACATAGTGACGAGCTACATACCCTGTATTAATCACAAGACAGTGTTATAATATAAAGGTTTCGTATATTATGGTTGGTAGAACTTGCAACGTGAATGGTAGAATCTAGAACCATATTCAGAGTAGGCTTATTGACTGGCAAACCCAATGGGAAGAAACCAAGCTGGAAAGATCTAGAGGCAGATGGAAGGATAACATTAAAATGAACTTGAAAGTTATAGGGTATAATGAGGAGGATTGACTGTAACTAGCTCAGGAGAGGGATGGGTGGCGTCCTTTTTTGGGGGTGGCAACGATCTTTAGAATTTATAGTGCCATAGATAAGGTAAGTAATAATTTGTTTACATATATAATTCTCAAAAGCGGTGACTTTCATTTCAATCATTGCATCTGGAGGAAATTATAAGATATTGGGATGACTGACATGTGTAGTACAAGAACGATCATTAATTGAGGCAACATGTTAAAATGTACACAGCTCTTGCTCATATCCTACCTATTTCTACTGACAAAGGATGGATTCACATAATACAATAATTTTCACATGCGATACAGTTTAAAAGTTTAGTGATTACTTTGTAGAGCAATAGTTAGAGAATTACGTAATGAAGGACATGTGGATTTGCAATTTAAACTGTTATACTGTAAGAGATATGAGTTAAGTCCTTATATAATTTATTATAGGTAATTTACATTATTAATTGACTAGAATTTACTTCTTTGTACATTCTTGAAAATATGTATTTGTTAACATTTAATGGGATGAAAATAAATGTTAATTTAATGTTTAAATTTTACAGTGGCCATATTCTTGGTCTAGTCAGTATTTCTTACTAGTAAGACCCGGTTCGATTCCAGGTTTTTTTTTAGAAGGAATATTGTTCCTATGGTCACCATGATCACCATGGTCTGGTTAAGTAGGCTCAAGTTAGGTTTAAAAATTCTACTAGCGTCTCATAATTATCATCATTATCATCCCTTCATCTGATCGGGGTGAAGTATGGTACCTCAATCTCAGAAGACAAGGTTTTGAGTTTCAAATCTCGGTCATGTGTACTGGTGGTGGGTTTTATTTCAAAGTGTTTTTTCCCTCACCCTTCACACAAATGTGGATATACTTCCTCTAAATATAAGCTTCTTTATCCCTAAAACCATTAGCGGTGCTAAAAAAATGTGTACGTCCCGGACGGGTAATAAAACATGGTGGGGCAAAATTCTGAAACTAATATAAAATAGCACAACACATGCAACGATCCAAGTGGGAAGCAGACTGGGGGGGCTGGAGGTGAAATGAAATAACTTTGGTATTGGTAGTTGAGATGACGGGGATATTATCGATAAAGGGGATGGGAAGGGAATTGACGCAATTTGGCCAAGTATATATCGGATGGAAACGTACCTGTAATTAAACGGTTTAGAGCGGTATTTTAACCTGCCTTTACTAGTAGTTTCTGTGTGTGTGTGGGTGTGTGTGCGTGCGTGCGTGCGTGCGTGCGTGTGCGTGTGCGTGTATGGGCGTGTGCGTCTGGGTGCACAAAGTCTTACTAACCTTTGGGGCTATCCCCTTATTTCCCACTAAAGGGGTGTGGGTGATGAAGGTTTATTATAAAGTAAATGTACCCACATTTACGAGGAGAGAGAGAGCGATAAGCAGTTTAGGATTAACAGCCCTTAATACACCTAACCGTAGTACGAACCTCGATCTCCACCACTAGTAATCTGGTCTAATGTAAGAGAATGGCTGTTTTAAGTCATATTTATAATCAAATAATTTTAAGTTCAACCTCGGTGGTCTTGGGGTAAAATTCTCGCCTCATCATCCGATGTTCGTGGGTTAAAAACCATTCGGGGTTGACGGATTTTTCTTGAGCGATAAAAATCCATAGCACAACTTCCTTTGAAGGGGAAGTAAAACCGTCTATCTCGTGTCGATTGTGGCATGCAAAGGGACCCTGTAATATATGAAAATACCTTTCCGGGCAAAATTGGTAGACCTTTGGCTTTCGCTCAAAGAAATTCTCATATGCTGATATGATCAGTCGGCTCAGAACGTGCACTTTAAATACATCAAATAAATATTTTTTATGTACAGATAAATTAACGTGACACTCATTGGTGAACACGTGGACTAAATATTAAGCTAATTGAGTTTGGTTCACCGGTGACGAAGAAATTGGAGTTTAAATCCTAATCGTGTGTAGTGTGGGTGTCTTGTTCTTAAACAGGTTTTTACTCTACCTTCATGATGGGGGTTAATTTCCTCTCAATTATAACTTAATCATCCCTGTCCCATTAATGTAATTAAATGCGTGTGTCCCAAATGTGTAGTGAGATGTTTTAGAAAACGTTAACGCTTATAAGTTAGTTTAGACTAATTTTGACATAATAGATTATCATATTTGTTGTATTTATCACTTAGTAAAGACATGTGTTTGTCTGCATGTAATAATTCAAACATAGTGGCCGGGTATCACCCGGATTAACAAAATCCACGATAATCCGGATATTACAGTAAAAATACACTAAAACAATATATATTAATACAAATCACAAATTATTTATACAATAACAAATTATAGAACCCTTGAAACATGTTACAAACACTATTCCTTCATAAAGTGATGTGTAAATTTGTTTTGTGTCAATTTTAAATGACCCACTACGGTGGCCGCGTGGTCTAAGTCGCTACTATCGGATTAGACTAGACTGCTCGTTTCATCTACGTAATTAATACAAAATTTCAGTCCGAATAAACCGAAAATTCGAATTAATAAGAACCGGATTGATGAGGTTTCATTGTACAGATACAAATCGCATCTTAAAATGGGAATCTAATTCGAAACATAGGACTAAAGGTCCAGAATTCGATTTACCTATCTAGTCATTTTTAAACAATATTTAAATAAACTTATAAATTGTGCAAATGAGGTGATATCCATATTAGTCAACCGGTGGTCTTCACAGTAAAGTTATACTAATATACAGTTCATACTATCGAAAAGCTTCTCTACATTAGTACTAAAAATATAATATTCATTTTATTGTCATATAATTTGAATAGTAGTTTTTAAATAACACCACTAACATCATTATTAGAGAAAGTGCTTAAAGGTGCTGGCCATCATTTTCTTGACACAGAATAGCTATTTTCACATTATTGTCAAACAGAGAGATAGATATTATGTAAAATGATTTCAAATAGCTACTGTAAAGTGACTTTACGATCTTTCTAGATGTTATAAAATATGTTTCGATCGAGCTCTACTTACATAGTTTGTAATATCAAGTCCTTAAAGAGTTTTAAAGTCGTGCGGGACATAAAGTTTGAGATGTTTCTTGTAGAATATGAATGATAAACAAGATAACTAAAAGTATATACAGTGATGTCAAACTATATTAATGGTATATCGATTGAGTTCCTCCCTGAGATAGTTTTGAAATTATGCCAGACATATTGGTGAAATTATTTTGGTTCAATTTTAATGGATCTGGTGAATCACTTACTTGGAAAATATGTATCTTTATATATCTTTTTTATTAGCTTAGGGCCTGCTGATAAACTATACTACTGAATCATAAATGAAAAGCTCTTATATTTTACCAGTGTGTGTGCTATTTAAGATAATATCAGCCGGGACATGATTTTAATATTAAAACATTACCTATATTTATATGCTTTTTTACTCGCTTTGGTCGCTGCTTAGGCTAAGGCGTCACCCTCGCAATAGATTAATAAGAGGTCGGCGATGAAATCCTGGTTAAGTGTACTGAGGGTGGGTTTTCCTAAAAAAAAAAATCCTTTCCCCCTCCGCGAAAATGTATATATACTTATTATAAATTAGACCTTTACCACCCCTAACATTACATTACACCCATTACTGTTTCCCGTCTGTGGCCTAGGTCAGTTTTTTATTCAAGCCACATATTATTCACTACCGGTTGGCAAGGACCGTAGTAGCTTCATATGCCTTATAATCTTAATACTAGGACATGTACAATATCCAGTCCACTGCTGTCAATTTATCAGTTTGAAAGGGTAGATTCATATTTTCATCAACGATAAATTTTCGTTCATGCCGAGAATCGAACTCGGTACCCTTATCTCAGTAGTTAGACATGCTACTGACTGATCTAAGATGTTGGACCTCAACTCCAACCCATTAGGGTGATTAGAAAATCCAGATTTTGATTGTAAAAAGAGTAGAGAAAATTCAAACCTAATTCTTTGGGGCCAACTTTAATAACACTTTACTATATATATGTTTGTGTGTGTGTGTTTTTTCGGAAACTCGTAGCCCTAACTGCACATATAGCATACTTGAACCAAAAGTAGTACAAAATCTCCATACACTTACATCTGTAAAACTATGCTAATAACATTAAATTGTGTTCAAAGCTTTGGCGTACAGCGCAGGAAGAGTAAAGCTATTCAATAATGCGTGTACAAAAAGTTGCATAGAAGTTAGGAGCGTGGCACTGAACAGGTAATAATGGCAAGCACTTTCTGTGATGTAAGACCGTTAATGATGACCCTCAGAACATATTCGCATTTCTAGATGGACTTGTGTGTAGTTTACTATTTATTGTGATATTTTCTGATGCCGTGCTCCAAGATGTCAAGGTGTGTAGTTCAAAGCGCCTAACTTCTATGCAACCTGTTGTACACGTATGCTTGAACAGCTTTGCTCTCCCGGTGCTGTATGCTGAAACTTTGAACACAATTTAATGGTACTAACATAGTTTCTCAGATGTAAGTATATAGGTATTTCGTATTATTTTTGTTTCCAAAAAAGCTGTATGTGTAGTTTGTGCTATAATTTTCCGAACACCCTAATATATTAGCACCACGTCTTACTATCCATTTGGGTTATATGCCTATTTATATTATTCTATAGGTATTGATAATATATATCAAAAGTGACAGTTTCAGATACCATTGATTGATTTATGAATATATTAAAATTGTTTTAGTAACTGTATTACTAGCTTCTACTGTTTCTCCTACCAAAATTTTTATGCATATAGCCTGGGTGGGTAGTATGATATGGTGCTAAAAAGGATGAAATCTTTACGTTAATTGATTAAAATATATTTAATATTACAACATTTCAAGACGAATATTTATAATAATAAATTATTGACAGCAGATTGATTTCAGGTACTTGCTTACGACGAAGATATTGGTCCTAACGGAGATTTACAATACAGCATTTTGTCAGGAAGAGGAATGGGAAAGTTCAAGATTCATCAAAAAACAGGCCTTGTTTACGCCCAACGCAGCTTTCAAGCTGGCCAGGAATATGATCTAAGGGTATGTGGACATTTTTCTTCTTCTTTTTCTTGTTAAATCAATTAAAATGACCTAGTATATTAATGTAACGCTTTTCAAATTCTAAGAAAACTACATATAGAGTATTCCTTGCAAGTGTTTGTAATAAAAGGTTTCATCTTTTTATTGAAGAGCATAATTTTACGTTAGTTTTATTTACTAAACAAAACATCATTTATTATAACTAAACCATTATTATTCATCAAGGAATAAAAATCAAGATAAATTGCAATCATACTCCATAATATAAACCCCGTATTGTGTTTCGGCATTAATACCCTCTTAGAAGGGTGGTAATATTTTCTATAAACTAACTTATCAAAACATACCGTACCTGTGGTTAAATGACTAGTATATTCTAGA
The DNA here is from genome assembly GCA_901482245.1 of Timema douglasi. Lineage (NCBI taxonomy): Eukaryota > Metazoa > Arthropoda > Insecta > Phasmatodea > Timematidae > Timema > Timema douglasi. The sequence goes on from CABEEJ010008536.1 coordinate 15,885, forward strand.
AAACTAATCTCAGGGACCTTATTTCGATTCCAAGATTTGCCGATTCTAGTGGAAATACAACCTAACCTAAGCCTAGTTATCCAAATCCTGGTAGCCGTTGGTGTAATTCCCTTTTTGGGAAAAATACCCAAGGTACCAGCCGGGAATCTATCCCGGGATCCCTAGGCTCGTAATCAGGGGCACTGATAATTATTACATCACGGGTACGGTGCCTGAGTATGTAATATTGAACGTTAAGCTCGTTTATATTTCGTGTGCCAATATGATCGATCTGTTTAAAAAGTACACACTTAACAAACTAATATAAAATTGAAAGGCAAATATTTGTATTATTCCATTAGATTCAAGCTGAGGACAATGGAGCACAGAAGAAGAGCCAAGCAACCAGGGTGTCTATACAAGTGTTGAGAGTTCCTAAACATTCGGCCCATCCCCCAACTTTCAAGGCTCCCAACCAAGTGGTCGAGGTGACAGAGAGCGATTCTGTGGGATTCCTAGTCGCGTTGATTCAGGCGGGCGATGAAGATGAAGACCGGCTTTGGTACAATATTGTCGGTAAGAAAATAATAAAACTGATTGCCTTACTTACTCACTTAGTTTTTAAAGAAAAGAAAAAACAAAAATATTTTTCTCTAAATTGGTTCTCTTGTTTTCCCTTGACTTTGCGTCTTACTACCCGTTCGGTTGATACGCTTACGTATTAACTATAACAAAGTGTTAGGGACCAGGACGGATTTAATTTAAATAAAGTGCATCCTCTTTTTCGTGAAGGAAGAGTAGAAAATTGTTTAGGAAAGACCACCCGAGCTAGATCAAGCCCCAATCTCTCCATCTTCGGCAGTCTAGTATATTGCGAGAGTAGCGCCATAGACCTTTCGGCCACTGAGGTGGGTGCCAAAATAGCTCAAATATTGCTTCTGTAGATATGTTTAGTTTAATTTTCTACAACTATAATCAATTCTTAAGTCCCTTTGCCGTAAATAATGCTATTTTTTTTATTTGAGTCGTACTTCCGGTTAACTTTTTCTAACTACAAAAGTGTAATTTAATTTTCCCCGTGCATCAAGACATACTACCAGTCCACAAGACCAGAATAGAAGTGTACACTAATGAGATGGAGATGAGTAGGGTTTAATCTAGGAGAAATGTTCCTACTCTTACGCATAGATAAATAGGGAGCCTGCTAAGTTACAAATACTACAGGATATCCGGTTAAAATTAAGAACCTGACCTCAACCTGACCAGCAAACCAGACTAGTCAACGATCCCTCTTTTGTCCACGTGGCCTTCTAAACGTTTTTGCCTAAGGGTCACATACAAATATATATATATATATATATAATATAGTCAAGATCCCAATTCCAGATAATCCAACCCTCATTAGATCTTAAATGCTTGTTATTCTTACAGCGAGAGATTTGTTGATTCCCTAGAATAGACTATAAATATGGCCCTAAGGTTTTCGGTTCTCATCCAATTCCCTATTCGAGCTTAAATGCTTTTTATTCGTAAATTGTGATATTTGTTGACTCCTGAGATTAGACTATAAACATGGCTCTTAAGTTGTTGTTTTTAAGCATTGCGTCCTACAACCCATTCGGACTATACGCCTATGTACCAATTACAATAATAGGTAAGATAAGGTAAGGGATTAGGAAGGCTTAGTTTAGAATAAATGCACCCACATTTGCGTGGAGGGAGAGTGGAAACCCATTTAGGAAAAAACTTCATCCAACCCAACCGGGATCAAACCCCAGTCTCCCTGTCCTCAGCAGTATAGTCAAACACAAGAGGCTCTAAAGTGTTCGGTCTTCAGGCAACCATCTATTTGGAATAAAGTGTTGTTTTTCGTACACTGGAAGATTGGTTAATTCCAGACGTTAGACTATAAATATGACCCTAAGGTGTTCGGATGTCAATTCGAGTTGAAATGTTTTTTTACGTTAATATTCATTGGGAGATTGGTTGACCCCCGAGACTAGACTGTAGATATGAAATTAATTCTTTCATAAAAATATGTATACGTGTTTGTTTTAACGTTGTTTCAGACGGAGACGATCAGGACGAGTTCTTCATTGGTCGAGATAAGGGAGACCTCCTATTGGCCAAACAGTTGGACTGGGAGAGGAAGAACAATTACAACCTAACGATAAGCGTCACAGATGGCGGTCACACTTCTCACACTCAGGTCACTGTCTTGATCATTTTATGTGAGAAATATGATTTATCTTTGACGAGCCATCAAATAACTTTTATACAATAACATATTTTACAAAACTAATTTTAAAAAAGCTTTATAGAGCATGAGTTGTGGTTTTATCAAAGAAAATAGTGAAATATGAGGGATCATCTTGGATTTACTAAGAAGTTAAAAAATTAAGTTGTACAGTTTGATTAGAATATAAATTTTAATATATGACACTATCGCCACACATTCAAGCGATGGATAAAGTGTGTTTTTCATTTTTATTAATGGAGAAACTTTAGTGATGCCGATTTTTATCACGATCCATTTGTATTTTGTTTATGATTGGTGTTAATTGTTTGTAGTTATACATATAAAAATGTTCTGTGAGGTGATAACTGATAACACATATTCTATCAAAGACTGTGTCAACAACTTTACTACCCGCTTCGGTGGTTGCGTGGTCAAAGGCGTCAAACCTGCAGTAAACTAGACTGCTGATGATAGGAAGATTGAGGATCGAATCTCGGTCGAGTGTAATGAGGGTGTTTTTATCAAAATGTTTTTACCACTCTCCCTCCATGCAAATATTGATAAACTTTTTCTAATTATAACCTTCCTCATCCTTAAAATTGTTAGCGTAATTAGTGCATGACCGTATAATCCGAACAGGAAGTAAGACGCGGTGCTAAAAAAAAGTATTGCATATTTTATAAAATAACTTTATTACATATTTTTTTAAATTAATATGCCAGTATACTACCAACCTCAGAATTTAATATTATTGGGGTTTATTATTACCTTAATCTCTTGATTATCACAGCTAATGAAATACTTGTGTATTATTACCACTCCAACTTTTTTGAAAATCCATCCGAGAATAAAACAATGACACGTTATAAGGGGAAATCAAGCCCTTTTATTTGCTCAGTCAACCAATAAATTTTAGTCAACGTGTATTTTGAGAAGAAAAATCATGGCTATCATGCTGATATTTGTATACACATAGAAAACCATATGTATTTATCAGTTTTATTTGTTATCTAGTGTGTTTAAAATACCTGTTGTTTACTTTTCTTGAGCACCGCCTCGTACTACCTGTTCAGATTATACTCACATGTACTAAATAAGTTAATGAGCTAGGGATGAGTTAAGATTAATTTAAACGATGTATACCCGTATTTGCGTGGAAAGAAAGTGGAAAACTATTTAGGGAAAACCACCCTGATTACACACAACCGGGATTCTAACACTTATCTCCCAATCGTCAGCAGTCTAGTTTATTGTGATAGTGACGCCTTAAACCATGTGTTCACTGAAGTATGTCATACCGGATATTAGGAAGGTAATTTGAGTAACTGCACCCTCATTAGCGGGGGAGGGGGGAATTTGGGGAAAACCAGTAGAAGATCAAATTCAAAAGACCATCTCTCAGTGTACTTGGTGACCTCGTCACCAGCAATCAAGCTAATTTAATCCAATGCTTTCAATAAAGAGCCTTCTGGCTATCACTTAGCTACACTCCTATTGTAGATAAGCTATGCATTATTTGTACCGGTTGTTTTTCCACGAGCGACATAAATACGCGTGACTTTATCGAAAGAATGCCACATCTTGTTGTGCTAGTTTAACCCTTGTATGATTATATATTATAGTAGAGTCTCGTAAATTCTACATTTGATAACTCGACATTCCGTGTAACTCAACACGCATACGTGCACACAGTTGTTAGTGCCAGCCATCACAATCCAAGGTCATTCGACTGTATAGCCTCTTTGTTTGTGTAACTCTAGTGGAACAGTCGTACTGTCGTGTTTTTACAAGTGCTGTGTTTGTTAGTTTTCTAATTCAGTAAGGTGTTATTCGATTCATAACAATATTATAGGTACAGTACTGTACTACATTTCTGTATCCTACACGTATGTATATACACCATTATATTAACGCATAGTATATTGTACTGAACGTATATTACTGTTACTGTACCGTACAAAGCTACCTATAGTATTCGATAATTTACTGTGATTCATCCTTGTTAGGTAAAAATGACATAATAAACATCCATCTTATTCAAGTTCATTCGCTAAAACTCAACATTTTAAATAACTCGACAACATCTCAGTCTACATTAGGTTGAGTTTCCGAGACTATACTATAATAAAAAAATGTCACGCCAACATTATTTTGAGAGTTGAGATGTTTGTTTATTTTTTATAAGTAAATCCTACCGGTAGTCTGGGATTCAAGATTATGATGTAGTCTTTCACCAAAAGATTCTATCGACATGAAATAATACTTAAAAATTGGCTTTTTTTTCCCCTCTTTTTTTTAATAACGCATAGTACTGTTCTGTTCATAGTCTTGTTGAAAGTAGAGGGTAAACCCAGTATCAACACTAGTGATTCCACATATATTAAAGAAATTGTCTTATGTAATATAACCAGTGCAAGTGTTTCGTCCTTAAAAGTCAATTTTATAAGAAGAACCCATGGGGTAGTGTTGGCAGCGTGGCAGTCACATTGTTCTGCCTCTCTGCCAAAATCGCCTTATTAACGGCTTAATCAAGGGCAGTGGTTCCCAATCCTTTCCAAATCGTAGACCTCCTGAAACTATGTAAACTCACCGCGGCCTCTTCTATTCACTCACGTTACACGAGTGCAAGAGTGGCTCAGGGTTTTGCTGCGCGCGTATTCTGCAACATCTTTTTACCAGTTTTAACTCTAAAAACGCTATATTTAATTAAAAAAACACTTATTGACATAAATTGAAAAAAATGTTTCATTGGACAGTTATGGAAGAAAAAAAAAAGATGTACGAGCACATCGCGAATAGTGAATATTCCATATTATATAAAGTGAATAAACAAATAAATGTTTTTAAGTCTATTTTTGGTCAACGGATCATAGGCTGATAACCTCTGATTTAAGGCATAAGGAGAATAGTAATAGATTAGAAGAAGTGCATTAGCATAAGCGTGAAGAGGAGATGAGAACTATACAGTGATAAGTAGGCCTATGTGTTTATATAAAATTGGGAATTTTGAGATTCCATTGAATCGAAGACTACAAAAATAGAATGCAGAGAAATTTGATTAGAAATAATTGTAATAATTTATAAATAAGTGTAAGAATAAAGTGCAGTAAAATAACACAAATATTAGTGTAAGAATAAAGTGCATAGTAATAATAATAATAATAATAATAATAGATTGATGAATTGTTTATAGTTAAAATGAAGAATTGGGAAAACGGGCAGTTTAAGTAGGTACACTTTTAGGTACCCATTTAAAGGCCTTTTAGCTAATTTATTATTATCAATTATTACTGCTGGTAGCTCATATGTAGCTGATGACTACACTCTTCCATCAAAGACTCAGCCTTAATCTGAGTGAAGAATGACCCTGAGCATGGAATGAATCCTGGATAACTCAGTGGTATAACATTGGTACGCTAAGCTAAAGGTCCAAGGTTCATTTCTCATATCCAGGTGTCATTTTTCAACTAAATTAAATTAGTATTATAACTCTGGAATAAACATAAAATTCAATAATTTTTCCTAATAATTTACCGAGTTAATTTGTAAACTCAATTATTTTGAACTTAACCTACTTTTAAATAATAGTAGTCCAATATTATAACGCTCTTTACTCATTTAATATATAATATTTTCTAAAATGACTTTTACAGTTGTTGGTGAATGTAATCGACATGAACGACCACAGACCCGAGTTCTCTGACAGGTTCTACCACGCAGATGTGTCCGAAGACCTGGACGAAGGGACGACCATCCTTAGACTGCTGGCAACAGACAAGGACGAGGGAGATAGACTGTATTACAGCTGGCATGCGGCTAGAGAATCGATATCCCTTGATTTGTTCAAGTTGGATTCTGTCAGCGGTGCGATCTACTTGCAAGAGAAACTTGACAGGTTAGACCAGGGTTTTTGATTTTTAATTAAAACAAAATAGATTCAGTCTGTCGAATGTTTGGATTTCGTTGTTTCAAGTGAAACACTGATACAATGGCGTGTGTACAAGGGGGCAAGATGTGATTACACTCCACTCTGCCCATTTCACGACCGTCCATCCGAACCCCCTTCCACACTCCATTCCCGCTGGTCCCCTGATCCTTCAAAGTCCACCCACCTTGAAATTAACGTTCAATCTCTTTCGCTCTCTCCTCAAGAGAGCGCCCCCCAGGAGTAAAGTCGAGCATGCACCAGGCTGAACGCTACCACATTCATTTAAAACTACCTTTCCCCCAATAATCACTGTTTTAAAACATCAAGTTCGTGATAGGATGGATTGTATTCATTTGAAACTACCCTTCTTCCAGTAGTCATTGGCTTAAGAAATTTTTAAACGGGCAAACGGGGGGGTGAGGGATAAAAAGTGCACAGAGGGGAAATATTACAAAAAGGGTCAAAGGTAGGTACTATTAATTTTTATAATAATTCTTTACCACTTTTAGCTTGTTTATTTTGTTTACCCTTTTTGCAATATTTGCCCTTTTTAAACTTTAACCCTTTTTGTTCCTTTCATACTTTTTGCTCTTTTTGTACTTTGTATACTTTTTACTCCTTTTATCCTTAATACTCGTTATAACTTTTTTGCCCTTTTTGCAATTTTTGCCTTATAAGAAAATTTTGCAGATATTACCCTTTTTGCCATTTGGCACTTTCTACCCTTTTCCTCTTTTATATTTTTTTTCTCCTTTTAGCTTATTTATACACTTTTTGCCCTTTTATTGCCTAGCATTTTTTGTCTGACTTACCTTTTTAATCCTTTTTACCCTTTTTGCCCTTGTTTGGAATTTCACCCTTTTTAAATCTTTACACACTTTGGCGTGAAGTACCCGGCTTTACCAGAGAGAAATATTGTATGGTAAAAAATTAAAAAGTTCTAAAAGGGCCAAAAGAATAAAAATTAAATCTAACCTTTTTTTAGTAATAAGGGAAAAAAGATTAAAAGTATAAAAATAGTAATAAGGGAAGATAGGAAAAGGCAAAAAGTAGGTTAAATGTATTAAAAATAACAAAAGTTAAAGGTGTGCAAAAACCACAAAGAAAAGTAGTGTTCTATAATAGTTGTTTTAGTTTCGAACTCATCCATTTCCCGGGCTTAAATTTTGAAATTTGATATGTTTAGACGTTATTTGGCTAACCAGGAATGACTCATTTATATGTGTGAATTCAATTTTATATGACACTAGCAGCCCAACCCGGCTTCGCACGGGCATAATAATATAATAAAAGAAAATACACAATGTTTTACAGTGAGTTTCTAAAA
>CABEEJ010008537.1:0-23355 GCA_901482245.1 Timema douglasi
CTGTTATATTACTGTATTACTCTGTGTTGTTGGCACTGTTATATTACTGTATTACTCTGTGTTGCTGGCACTGTTATATTACTGTACTACTCTGTGTTGCTGGCACTGTTATATTACTGTATTATTCTGTGTTGCTGGCATTGTTATTATACTGTATTAATCTGTGTTGCTGGCACTGTTATATTACTGTATTACTCTGTGTTGATGGCACTGTTATATTACTGTATTACTTTGTGTTGCTGACACTGTTATATTACTGTATTACTCTGTGTTACTGGCACTGTGTATTCATACGCACAAGCTGCTTATACATTACCTCCCCCTTGCCTCTCGGACCTCAATGGTTTCCCACTGTCTTTTTACACAAATGAGAGTATATTATATCCTCTTAAGCTACCTTGCTCATTCCTACTTCATTAGTATAATTAAATGTGGATAATCCAGATAAATATTCAGGGCCTCTGAGAATAATTTTATAAGGAACACAAAGTTGCTTTTTTTTCCGGACTCCTTCCATTTTTATTTAATCCTAACCAAAAAAATTAACCAAACATGTCTGAGAAAAGGAAAAGTAAGACACAAAATGTATACTTTATCTATAATTTTATAAATAAAAAAAAGGAAAAATCATACTTCAATTTTATTTGTAGTGGATATCTGAATGATAGTCTTCAATATAATATGAAAACATTTTGTGAGATCCCAGGAAATTCCCAGGCCCCTTTTAGCCCCCTGGCCTGGGTACGAGGTACCCCCTGAACGCCCTCTCATAGGGTCTGCTGAAATACTAACGCACGGTGTGAAATAAAACTTCCTGCTATGGTAAGATTCTGGTAGGTATAGTTGTATCTGATAGTTTTGAAAGTTACTGAAACTACTTTTATACATTCAAATGTCAAGTTTGACGATCTGCAGATGTCACTTTTTATTAATAATATTAAGACTGAAAAAATAGTACTGATAATATAGTAGAATTAAATATTGACGTCAAAATAATGAGATAGGATTTTCTTAACTTACCTTTCCATCATAATCATACTATACTTGATTTCTAAAGATGTTACGTTCATAAATTGATGTACTAACCACGCCAAAATGAAAAGATGCTTTTTGAACTGGTACCTAGACCACGAGACGTCATGAAAACTGACGTCTCTATCCGTGAGGTGGCCGTGTGTTGATTAGTTGTGGGTTTCATAATAAAGAAGCTCAGAAGTCTTACAATTCAATGATTATTTTTATTCTAATTACTAACGTTTGCTGTCATCACACCTTCATTCGTTTCATTTCAACAGCCATTCTCTGGCCAGAAGTCCTTGAGTACCGACACTGCTGTTGAAGGGCAGGTACAGTCCTGCGAGTAAAAACTGACTATAGCCTTTATCTCCTAACACCTCCCTCAGGAGGACACCAAACTTTGGTAAGTAATACAAGTAGAACCAGACGTCACATCTTGGTGAGGTGTATTGTATTATAATGACAAAATCAGTTTAATAAGGACCAGTGAAATCATTTTATCATACTTTAAAAAACCAACAACATTGAAAATTATTTGTAATAAAATGAATAAACTATCAAACTAATTCTCATTTTACTGTTTTAAAATTAAAAATGTAGAAATCTGGACTTCAGTAAGTTTTCTAGTTAGAGCGTGTTATTGTATCGAGTATCCCGGTTAATCGGTTATGATATGAGCTGTTGAAATTTCTTATTTATTTAATACAGACTCTTCTGTTTCTTTTATGCTTAGATGGAGGGATATAAAAGGCAGAACGTAAAGAAAATGCACCCTAATTTTCGCGAAGGGAGCGTGGGAAGATAGTCAGGTAAAATCCACCACCGGTACACATGGCCGGGATTTAAATCCTGAGCTCCCAGTACCGTTAAGCCCGACTAGGTAAGATGAGATTTAGTCGACGAGCTTTCTAATACGGGAAACACATATCACATGATTTATCAACTATGAATCAAATGATAAATTAATATACGAGAAACTCACACTCATGGAATTGTAGAAAATATAATTTCTGCTATTTTAGAGTTATATACTTGACTTCCAAAAGCGGCGATTTTTAACCGGTGTGCCGTGACGCATTGGTTTATCACGGGAGTTTAGGAGAAGACAAAAAGAAGTTATAAATAATTTGAGGAACAAAAATAAATATGTTTAAATCCATGATCAAAATAACTTTTAAAAACGTTATCTAATATAAAATCCCTTCTTAAGAAGCTGACGGTGGCCTTTGAGAGTGTTACCGCCTCGCTCGGTGTGCCGTGAGTTGAGACAACTTGTAAATCTCTTGTCTAACAAAGTATGTTGGAGAATATGTGGACAAAACATACCTTTAGCTGTGGCTACAGATTTTGGTAGAGATAAATTATTAAACAACACAATCTTTTTTTGCGACAGCATTGATAAACATTTAACCATTGTTTTATTTCATATGATTAATATTACCTATTAAAAGAGACGGATCCAGATCAATGACTTGGCGTATGAATACGAGCGAGTATATATACTAGCGTTTCTAGCACCCTTGCGTGCTCTCATTTATTCTGGTTTGCCGGTAACGTTGGAGTTTAAATCCTACCAGGTGTAGTAATATTTTTTTTACAAATAATTTTCCATCCTCTCTCCACAAAAATTGGATTTACATTAAGAATACCGCTTTTGATTCTTAGCATATCCGAAAAATGTATCCTTGTCGGAATGTGGGTTCCTCTTTCACAGTGTTGAATTAAAGGTCGGATGCTGGGTGTTGTGTCTGTTCTAGATTTAAGATTGCCCAGAAGTCGGTTTAGAAAGTGCACGTTAAATACCTAAATAAATGAAAATTAAATTAAAGATGGGTAAAAGGAAACATTTTATTTTTTATAAAATTCTTTCCATAAAAATTGTACCATAGACCCGCTAACATGCTAGTATTATATAGTAGGCAAGTTGATTATATTCGCGGTATTTTGTCTCCGAGTGTACTTGGGGGTGTTTGTATCTTGATGGCCGCGTGTGTTGACAGGCACTTAGAGGAAAGAGGGTCAGCGACTGCTTGAAGGGGAAACCCCCTTGTAGTCGTGCAAGAAACACAGTATGAGAGCCCTCGTTGTTAATGACCTCTCAGGACCGGATGAGGCGACCGAGCTCTTTAGGGACTTCTCATCCCTGGATGTACTCGTATGTGGTCTGAGGGTGCTTAAAGAGGCGGCCATAAACTGACGTAAGTGTGTCTACGTCCCGAGCTTTCTTTTTAAACCAAATCAACATTTCTTGGATACAAGAGGATGTCAATGGAAGACAACAGAAGGCTGTAAGGTCTTGGTTGTGAGCTTGGTGCTGTACAATCTAGTTATAGTTGAGTTTATTCTACCAATGTTGTCTTCGTGGGGGTTGAGAGCGTGATTCTAAGTTCACTATAAGTTCAGTCTCAGATTATATTCATCTATAATAAGAAGGGTCCGGAGTTGAATGACATGTCTTCTTCTTTTTGTCCCAGACAATGCTCTTGAGTACACAAACTTTGTTCATGATCCCCTGATTGTATAAATGTATAATTTTATAGCTTATTTTTTGTCATTTTGGAATTTAAAGTAATATCTAAATGGTTTGGGGCATTTTAACTACTTTTTATATAAATGCTTACATATAAATTTTGATGATAATGATGAAGTTGTAATTTATAAGAGGACTATCCACGTCTATGTAGAAGAAGAGAAGAATAATCATTTAGGCAGTGGTGGCTCGTGTATGGGCACTGCGGAACTGCAGCACCCCCTATTTCCACTTGATATTATCGATGGCATTTAATAAGATCAGTCCTTTTTTCTTTAATTTGTTTTTTTATTTTTGTACTACAATATATATTCCTTAAGCTTAATGTCAGTACTTCAGTAGCCATCCCCCAGTTTATGGAAAAGATACAAAGATCTTTGTATGGAACTCTACGCTTCACAGTGCCAGCGACGTGGTGTTTGACTATTGTGCGCATGCGTACATAGGAAGAGGGTGGGGAGGAAGGTGGGACTGCCAGGTAGAGAGTGCACTGTTGCTAGCGCAGTGCCGGCTATGGCGTGATGGTGGAAGGAAGTTTTTTAACTCAGCTTGTGTTGTGCTTAAAAACCGTGTACCATATTCTTGAATGTGATAAAGTATAGAAAAGTGTAGAATTAGATTATTATTCTGCTTTCAGTTATTCTATTTGATTCATTTTTTTTCAGTTCTTTTATTCAACAGAAAGTCTAAATGCGCTTGCAGTACTTTCAATAGAGAAAAATTTCCTCAATTGTCATCTAGAGATCAAGGAGAAAATTATTGAATTTTTTGCGCAAGTTTAAACAAGAAAAATTTATTTCATTTTTAAATGAATAGATCAAGCTTTAACTGTAACAATTTAATTTAAAGTAAGTGAAAAATGTTTGGTTTTTTTTGCTAAGAATTTAATAAGTTCCTGAATAAAATTGATTTTTTACATGATTTTTTCCTTTTACACAATTTTAAAACAAAGGCTAAAATTTTCTGGAGTAGACCCCACTAATTCTAGCTACGAACCGCCACTGCATTTAGAAAAGACATTTCAATACATCCATCCGGGATTTGTACGCCAAAACATCTGTCATCAATACACCAGACAAAAGGAGTTTAACGTCTTTGTCTGCTTGTCCACCGATGTGGGTTTTAAGATGTTTCATTCTCTCTCATAGCTTTAACTGCCATTTTCAGGCATGATCTCTGAAATATTATTTTGAATCAATACGTTTAAACAAGAGTTGTTGAATGATTGAAAACTGTTAACGTGTCAGTATTCACCTTGATAGAGGGAGGTTGAACCTTATTTTATGATGAGCTACACGCAGTCTACCCAGACAAGTCAAATTAAGTGCTGATCTCCAGGATAAGAGTCAAACAAGTCAGTAAGACCCACTTTCCTTAGCCAACTCTCCCAGTATAAATCAAATAGCGTTACTGTTTAATACCTAATTACCTGATAATTCTGATTATTGACGTAATTATCTAGAATAATATTGAATACATTTACTGTATGGATGGAGTATTAAAATTATAATAATCTATAACTTAATTTTTTATCATAAAATTGATATAGATAGTTTTAGATAAGTCGGTGACCTGGCGGTCTAGGGGTAAGGTGTCGGACTTCTGTGCTGGCGGCCGGGGTTCAATCCTCGGTCCCGGCATAGATTTATCCGATTACCAAACCCTTCCTTCACCTCTGACAAGACATCTTGTGAATGTGGGGAATGCCAGGCCTCCACCGTGGTTCGGATTCCACGTTAAACTGTAGGTCCTCCATTTCATCTCACAATCACCCTACCATTACACATTAGTGTAAGTGCGTATAACCCGAACGGTTAGTAAGACGTGGTGCTAATAATAATAATAATAATAATAATAATAATAATAATAATAATAATTTTAGATAAATAGGCAGACGGCCTTTATAATAATATAAAGTGTTCTTAGTGTTTTCTATGGTACATTTCATAAATTTTATTGGGGCATTTAGCATTGTTCCTAATGATAAATTTGATTGGTTCATGAATTACAAGTAACCAAACTTAGTCCACTAGAACATGCCTAATATTGTTCGATATCTCTCTCATCTAGATACTCACCAATTATTATATCATGAGATGAGCCCAATTCAGTAAATATTCTCATCTCCTGAAACTCGCAATATAAACAAAGATTCCTAGACTAGTGTTTTCATACTTTTGACAATTAATCTATGTAAATCAAAATACCCTAACTATACGAGTATTATTATAGATTCCAAGTTATTATTTTTGTTAGTTACGGCTATAGCCGTGTTTATATCATGTTCTTTAAAATTAAAAATGACACTTGGACACTGGAATTTAACCTGGGACCTTTGACTTAGTGCGCCATTGCTTTACTACTGAGCTACCCAGAATGTTAGTCCTGTGCTCGGGCTCATTCTTCACTCGTATTTTAAGGTAGAGTCTGTGATGGACGTGTGTATATCATCGGCTACTAAGAGCGATCAATTAAGATCACAAACTATCAGATTCAGTAAGATTGTATGCTGATAGATGTACAATTTTACAATTTATAAGTGTACGATTCCTGGACAGCTCAGTGGTTAGAGTAATTTCGTTCCATTCCCAATATATTGAGTTCGATTCCCATTTTCAGGTTTCGTTTTTCAATTTATTAGATATGATAATTATATGCGACTATGTCCGTAATTAACAAATATAAAATCTTGGCCACTTAATCGATTATTATAGTTGAGCTACACAAATAAGTTTAACAAAAAAAGGTATCTGACACCTGTTTATGTATTACTAGGATACAGTTAATAAATTCACTTTCGGGGAGACGAATAATTTTTAATCAATACAAACTCTTTTTAAAAGTGGACATAATCACGTATACTATCGAGACATAAAAAGTTAGTGCTAAGACTGTTAAACATAGCTATATTCTTTGAAAATTATGTTATACTAGCTTATATAGCTATTTTGTATTAGTTATATGACATATAACCAAAGTGTTTAGACAAATGTAATAAAACAACAATATGGGACTTAGGAGCTCATCTTTAAATAACGAACTAGCTATCTGATCCCTAAACTGACCCCCCTAACTGGCCCCGTGGTATATAGGTTAGTACACCTGGCTTCTCACCTGGGGGTCACGGGCTCAATTCTCAACTAGTACTAGGTGTATTTTTCTCGAAAGGGGAATTAATCAAACGGTCATGAGGGTTTGGTTAGTTAGGGCTAAAATATGTTTAAGAACACTCCTGGATCCCTACCTTCATATTCACTATCCTCACATCGTATGATTGCTGGAATGACGTTCAGACAAACTCCATATGGTGTACCCTGGGCAACATTGTGGTCTCACAGAGTGGCTAATAGTCTACATACAGGGGACCAAACTATATAATATATACCTCTCCCAGCCAATGCTGCCATACGCTAAAAAGAACTGACACTTCACTTAATTCAATTCTATTTTCACTCAGTCTATACCTCCCATACATTTCTCAGCCTACTAAAGGTTCTTGTATCTTCAAGTTTCCCAACTAAAGTGTTGTGTACAATATTCCCGTGACCGCCCGTACAACCCCAACAACCCTTGTCTTGGTTATCATTGTTATAACTGGGGATGGATACAAACCATCAAGGTTTCCATAATGTTACTTTCTCCTTTTTACTATTTAATAACCATCTTAAGTCAAATTATATTTCTTTTAACTTTTTCTTAAAATCTCCCAATTTCTTAACTTGACATAACGTGAGGGGCAATTCTTCACATTCGAGACCAAAGACGAGATGAGAACAGATTGAAAACAAAATGATAGACGGAATAAATTACTACTTTGAACTCTTCTTTGTTTTCTTCCCTCTCTGTTAGCAAAGTTCACTTCTAAACACCTAATTATAGAAAATAGCAACAAAATAGTTGGTAATAATATACATGCAAATCTTTGCACACACAAATATATATGCTATAAAGTAAAAATATGATATTTTAATATGTATTTTTTATTGTTTGGTTATTTATCACGACATATTACTACCTGTTCAGGTTATATATATATATGTATGATAATTACTCTAATGGAGTAGGGAAGAGGAAGTAAAAATGTTAGACGTAATCTACACTTATTTGCGTGAGGTGAGAATGCGCAACAATTTTAGGAATAAACACCCTGTATACACCTTGATCTCTTCGTCTTCAACAGGCTAGTCTAACACGATAGCGACATCTTAGCTACTTTGTATTGTTACTACATCGAAACACGGCAGCTCTTACTAATTGTAATTGGTATCTGCGAATGTTCAAATGTTGGTAGCGCCCGTGACGACTGCATGCGGCATTACGTAGCTGTGTTGTTGGTTGCGTTACAGATTTATCAGGAGAGAGGACAACAACATTTGTTTGAGATGTGTTTTTACTGATTTCCATTGAAATATAAAACACTTACATTATCAGTCAAGCCTATTAATGGAAATTTAAGCCAGTCGTTTAATGTATATACATTTATATCCATATATAAGTGAATTCTAAAGCCTATTGATGAATTAATCTCATGGGATAAGACTAACAATTTTTTTTTCTCCACCATTTATCACTACTGATTCGTACTGAAATCATTTACATTAATTACGCTAGTGTAGTGGGCACCAGTAAGGTAGAAGAAAAAATGAGATGTACCCGAATTCCCTCGAAGAGAAAACCATCATCAGTGTACCCAGCCAGGATTTGAACCCCTACCTTCCCGTTGTTACCAAACCAGCTTGACATGTAGACCTAATACCCACTGCAGGGAGTAAATAAGTAAGTTGATGAAAAGGGAATACACAGCATTTAAGACGAGAAACAAATGAGGACAGCCTTTTCAAACTCACCTTGAAAGGGGTTCAAACTACGGCCTATAGGATCAGAGACCAGGACCTTAGCACTGAGCTGATTCTGCCAATTCATATTATGGCAAACAGCAGCAGACCTATAAACTTAATCCTGTGATGTAGAGGAGAATGAAAAGTATAAAAACGTAGGCAACGAACTGGTGAAATATTGAAATACAAGCTTAAAGCAACGGGCTAGCTAACTAAACAACTTCATTTAGTAGGTCATTAATTAGTGAACTTTGAATTGCAAGCTGTAGGTATTGAGCTTGAACTATTTGCTACAGGTTGAAATTATCAATTCTGTTGCTATTTAACTACAATCTAGTTGACTATTTAACTAAAAGATGTAGTTCACGAGTTAGTGAACTATATTACTGAAATATATAGGTAATAAACTAGTGAACTATTGAGCTACAAGATGTAGTTCATGAGCTAGTGAGGTAGTTAGGTAGATCACAATGCAGTAAAATGTTTAAAAACAAGCTGTAGATTATGAACTAGGCAAAAGAATTACTGATATGCAAGCCGAAGGTCAAAAGCTAGTAAATTATTTAACTAAAACCTGTAGATCTCGAGCTAATGAACTATTTTACCTAAATATATAGGTCATAAGCTAGTGAATTATTGAGCTATAATCTGTAGATTTCAAGCTAATGAACTATTTTACTACAACTGTAGGGATTGATCTAGTGAACGATTGAACTACAAGCTGAAGGTTACGAGCTAATGAACTATTTACCTACAATATGTAGGTCACAAGCTAGAAAAATATTAAACCCCACGCTGTACGTCAAAAGCTAGTGAATTATTGAATTACAAGTAAGTCACGAGCTAGTAAACTGAAGAAATACAAGATGTAGATCTCGATCCAGGGAACAACTGAGATACAGATTGGTCACCAGCTGGTGAACTATTGAACTACAAAGTGTAGGTCAAAAACTAGTGAACTATTAAACTACAAGCTGTAGCTCTAGAGTTAGTGTGTTAGTTAACTACAATGCGCCTGAAATCACAAACTTAAGTTTCATTGAGTACGTACACTTTGACAAATTTTAAGTTTTCTATCTTTCTTGGTTTAAAAGCTGCCAGAACTTATAGTCAGGTGGTATAAGGCAACAGATACAATATAAGGTAGTAATAAAGTAACGTGGGGTACAAACCATTATGTTTAGTTAAATAACTATTCAAAGTTTTATCTTCTTATGTTTCTTTAAATCGGAGTGGTCAAGCGGCCAGTGGCGTAAAGCTCTAAATGTATGTAAAATAAGTCAAATACATCTGAGGTACACAATCTGACTTTATCCTGTGTAAGTCAAATTTTATATTTTATAATTATTTGTTTTATAGTTTCCCAAACATATGGTCATGCTGTTTAGTGCGTAAGCCTCAAAATTGACGAAAAACTAAAAATAAACTGTATCGCCACTTTTCCTATAAGATAGAAGAAGTGACGAATACATTAACAAAATGTGTGTAACAAAGAAGGGAAGGAACAAGCATAAGAGAGGTATATATAAATTAACAAATAAGTTTATTTAAATTTTGAAAAGTTGATAGAATTACATATGCAATTTAAATTCGAAGCAATGAGTAAATTAAGGTTAACATAACAACACTCCTTCTTTACGGCAACTAGACTTTATACTAATGAACATCTTAAAGAATAATAGTTAATAATAGTTAATTCTATAAAGTCCTAGTCTAAAGAGTTACAACGTTGGTAATTAAATAAGATAGCTAGCATGAGTTAACTCCGTTTTGAGATGCATAGATTACGCTCTTAGAAGAAGAACTATAAGTTTACAAATCGTTTATGTCAAGCTACCAGGAACCTAGGCTGTTAAGATACTATGCCCGGTCTATTCCTCATTAGTACTGCCTGGTCATTCGATAGTATATTTAACATTCTACAAATATCAGGACACACTATATCCAGTGTAAACAGTTAAACATTAACAAATACCAACGGCACTTGAAGGAGGCCGAAACAAATTAACTTTACCCCGTGGGCCACTACTCTAGACTAGTAGCACATCCACAGGTTAATCAGCTTAGAAATGTACATCATTAGAAATATTATAGACTAGTTTCAGTCAAAGACCCAACTTGGTCATGGAACTAAGTGACAGATAACCTGATTTCCACCATTGTATGCTCCTAAACATTAAAATAGCCAAGCATGGCCATAAAATATAAGGTGTCTTGGTATCACCCAGGTAAATACAACAATGTCTTATGAATACATAAAAATAGAGCAATTACTATTATATTCAAAATATGCCTTATGAACATAGAAAAATAAGTATGTGACTCTGACAAACAAAACTATATCTTGTGGACATAGAAACATAAAGCAAGATCTCTATTATTTAAAGCTACGCCTTAGGGTCATATAAAAACAAGTCAGAAACTTTTATATACAAAACTATATCATATGCACATAGAGACATATAGTACGACGACCCTAAGACAGATTAAAAATCCAAATACTCACAGTGACAGACGTTGCTACATCGGTGGTGAGGAAGAGTGACTGACGCTTCATACATGGCGATCACCAGCTGCTTAGTTCACTGAAACTTTGTTCACGTCCAGGCTGTTCCTCCGACGAATCGATACAATAGAGGAAAATGTGACGCGAGGGATGGCTGTTTTATACAACAAGGATTGACGTATTTGGGAAGGGCGTCTACCNGGGGGGTTTATGAGTTTGCAGAATAGATCAGAGGGACAACTAGCACTAGAAGACAACGCGCTGAGTGCAACAAGGAGAAGTGAATCGTCGTTACTGGTTGGCCCTTCAAACGTTAAAGATGTCCTTATGCTGTAGCTGCATAAACAGTCACCTGGGGCACTTTCCTCCAGTTTGGGTGTTTACAGTAACATGATTTCACCGTGAGTATATATCTGCCACATATTATTAGAATTTATTAGTTCTTGTATTTATAGTGTAAATCCAATATATGGTATTTTGAGTGTACGTGATAATGGGTTATTTAACACGTTACAAAACTTGCTTAAGTTGTTGAGCTAAAAATAACAAACCCTAGTTTTATTTGTAGCATCGGGTTACAAGAATTGAAGAGAAACTTGTTTCTTAACCCATTGCACCACCCCCAGCTCCGATGTGGAACACCAATGCGAGAAAATATTAATCACAACTACGCGCACCTGTGGCCTGAATTAAAGTGACCACCAGTGTTGTTATGAAGTAGTGACAAAGAACTTGAGATGCAAAGAGCTTTAGCGGCAAAGAAACTTTACTCGTCTATGTTCTAGGATAATATTGAAGCTCTAAGAAACTGTTTTGAAGCTATGGCGTCATGCGCGTATTGTTCCAGAGTGTTCCATATGTTGTCCCCCACCCTTTTCCCCGTCATCCATTTTCTCTGGTTTGTGTTGTATATATAGTGGTGGCAGGACATCTAGTCGTCACTCTTGGACTTGATTATATTTGGGGAAGGAGAAGCTCCGACTTCAGATTGTTATAATGTAAGGTCTAAATTCTCTTTGGCAATTTGAGTATATTTTACCTTTATTTAAAATTGTTGTTACATATTTCAATATTCTCTTTTGACCATTACTTAAATGCTTTAAATAAAAATAATATAGTTTTTTTTTATTTTCTACATGGTTAATTTTGTAACTTTGTCGTGTCAATAATATCGATTGTTGAGATAATGTCGATTTAATTACTTGATCAGGGAGGGATCGATCATAGAACTTAGAATTTTATCAATATCTTTAACTTTGTGAAATAATGTCAATATTAAATTCTAATAGTTACATATTTGATATTTTGACCTTTTGTAAATATTTGGAACATATTAACTGGGCTTAAATTTACATAATGCGTAGAATGATCTTGTTTTACTGTGAAATCGTTAAGCTTCAACGTATGGTTAGTTAATTGTCTTTTGAAAAGTTCTATGGAACATTTTGTTATTATAATGAAAATGTTTAGCGTTAACCTTCTAATGGAATAGGGGGGTAATTGTTCTGAGATTATTAAGACATTTTTGGATCAATTCTTATGTTTTATTAGAAATATATTTTTCTAGTTAACTAATAAGGATAACATGATAATGACTGTTATTCCGTAAAGAAACTTTACTAATGAAAGTCTTGACGTTATGATAAGGTTGTTGTTGAGCTAAAGCCACATTTGATTATGTTGTTGTTCTTTAAAGCTGGCGCTCAAAATAATTAATTTATGTTTTTCTTTTAAAACTTCGCATGTCGTCAGACTGTGGGAATAGTAGCTTGTCGAAAGCTTCTTGTGTATTTCAAAGATTATCTCTATATAATATACTAGTGGGCCCGACAGACGTTTTCTTGCCCAAACGTTGGCTTTTCGTTTGGGTGGCATAATTGATTTCGATAATGAAACAAATAATATGTGATCATCACAATTACAAATTCACAATGAACTCCAACTAGTGAGTTACACAATTATTACAAATACAGGGTTTGTCAAGACAACATAAAAAATTAAACATATTTTCTTTCCTCAAAATCAACTATATTGAGACAATACATTAAAAATACTTTGTTTCACAGTAATGGCAATGCTTTCCCATTCCGTCTGTCTATTTCTGAAACAAATAAATTTTACTTAGAATATAAACTGCTAGACACTTATAAATACATGTTATCCATTATTAAAAATAATAATATATGGAATAGTGATCCCTACAATTTTTGGAATTTCGCCCACATCTCTACAAATATCAGCTGTACCGAAAAAAATTGCGGAGCTTGCTTACAAATTTGTATGTCGGCTACAGCTAATTTTATTTTATTGGCGTACCTTCAAATATGAAAAATGTAAAATTACTTTTTAATTGTGTCTATTTTCATAGTGCAAAACATATACTGTTTTGGGCCTAGAACCTTTACGGGCTTAAGCAGAACCACTTACCTATATACGTACCATCGATATAGTATGTACTGGTTGTACGAAGTACATACTATTTCGATGATACGTACAGTTAGCTGCATACAAACCTCACCCCCTCTTATACCTAAGGTTTTAATGTTATAAAAAACGGTCCGACAAAATCAATAAAGTTTGTTTTGTTTTTATCTTAATACGAGTTGATGAACAATGTTTTTCGTCAATCCCTGAGGTGTATAAATGAACAAACTTGATGGTTTGCCAACGCGAGAACACGCAACAATATAATTGACCATGTGAGAAGCACTGATTTTCTAGATCTAACCCACAAATGGACACTTATTGGCCTTGTGACTTATTAATAGTCATTGTGAATGCCAAGCGAATTGGAAATTGCAAACGTTTGAATGGAATGGGCGAGTCTGAAGGGATCATTGGGATCCATGGCAGGAGAACAACCTCACCTTGAAACTTGCCATTCAAAATGGTAGCGTCAAGAACATTAGCCATAATTTTTTTATGAATAATCGCATGCCATTGCATAGCTTAGGTGCATTTAAATTCCGAAGCAAAATGATTGGTGAACCAATTTTTAATCGCAAGCTATGTGGTGGCATTACCCAGTAAATCCAATGAATTCAAAAATTCACCAGGATGATTGACTGCTTCGTCAGGATCGACAACAGTGTCGATCGATTTAAACGACATCTCATTTCCAGGCAATAACTGTTGTATTTTGAAATTAATAGTGTCAACATCGATATTTTGTGCGGCTAAAATAGCTCGTTCACGTAGCCACGCATGATTAATGTAATTAGCGTGCAAATCTGGGAATATGCTTTCAATCAAAGCATCTTTCGTTGCTACCATGTTGCAAAAATTGTCTGGCAATTTTATGCCTTGTGTATTTCCATGCAATAGAATTTTTCCATTGCCTATGTTGAGCAATTGTTTGGAGAATGACAGAACCAATGGATCGTTTTGCAGTTGAACAGGTATATTTATGTTAAGGCGTAATGTATTGAAATTTCACCATAGGTATGATTGTTTCAAACATGCGTTAACTTCGTCCGCATACGTAGTGCGTGGAATGACCGGCAATGTCTGTCTAAAATCATCGGACAGCAGTAGTAGAGTGCCACTGAAAAGTCTGGTATTATCGTTGAGATCTTTCATTGTTCTATCGAGACCTTCAAGTGAATGCTTGCGGGCCAAAGTGCATTCATCCCAGATAATAATTTTGCATTTTTGCAAGACTTTTGCCATGCCAGAATGTTCCTTTATGTTGCACATTGCATCTAGATTTGTGTGAACGTTCAATGGCAACTTGAGTGCTGAATGTGCAGTCCGTCCACCATCAAGCAAAGTCGTTGCAATGCCTGATGAAGCAATTGCCAACGCAATATGATTTTGTGATCGAATGCGCGCTAGTATCAGTGATATGAGGAATGTTTTGCCAGTGCCACCTGGTGCGTCCAAAAAAAAGAATCCACCTTGTTGTGCTGCAATTGACAGATTAATTTGATCGTATAAGTTCTCTTGTTCGGCAGTGAGCAGTTGCTCATTATTTGCAACGAAAGTAGTCAAATAGGCCGCATCGAACTGTTGATCGCGCTGAATATCGCTTTTAATTATGTCTGATGATGGGTGGTTAGGCGATGGCATACCGAAATGAATGAGTGGCACATTATAAATGAGAATGCAAATATCCTCAATCTTTATTAATGACTCGTTATATATTTACGGCGAAAAATCGATATTGGGATCTTGATCAGCGGTCCGAATGCGATGCGGAATGTCGTCGCTCATGGAATATTTTTATTAATCCCAGAGAACAGAAGCTTGCGACGGAAAAAATGTCAATAATATTGCAAATAATTAGTGAATTTGATGAGGAGAGTAACTCAGTACTGCATCTGCAAGGGTGAGATCCCAATGGTTGTTATCTTCCAGAAAATTCAATTCACGACACGCATCGTGGTACGTGTCGTACAAAATACCATTGACATTTCGCAAGTATTGGAAGGACGCAGGTCCAGGAACGTTAACCAACAACAAACGCAAGAAGAAGCATTCGCGTTGCTTTGGATGGACTGTGTATAATCGGCCTAATGTATTTCACATAAATATTCCATCGTATCCTTGGACTGAAAGAACTCGCATTCGTGGGTCCCACTTTTTTGACTGTTTGTTCCACATGAAAAATCGTGGCACATCAGTATACATTAATGGCTTTGCGAATCGACCGAAAATACCTGGTTAGTTGCTTAGTTCGAAAAACTCAGTGTGGTTTTTGGGGCAGTTAATGCTCGTTGTAGAGCAGTCTCTTCTGTGAAATAAACACGCTTTCCATTTTCAAGTTGCAAGGCCAAATATCAAACAGCAGGGTCTTTTTCGTGTATGGGAAAACTCAAAATGCGCCAAACTGCTTCATTGCTGCTAATGTATCGGCCCATTTGATAACAGTGTTATTTCATCGTTATCATTTACATTTTGAACAGCAAATACAGCCATATCGCTGCCCTTATGAACGTATTTTCAAATGTATTTTATGGACCTCACCGAACTGCAGAACTCAACGTTAATGTGAGCTTTGTAGATTTTGCACAGCAATGGCGAATACGGAACCACACATCAATTGTCAATGTCAACCATTCCACCGTTTGACATGCGCAATTGATATGATTGTCCACCATTATCTGTGTCTCTACGACGATACAATGGATAACCGTCGATATTAAGTGACAGTATCATGTATACACGCTTTTGGGAAACGTTTCGTACATTTTCCATTATCCATGCACGGCGCCTTCATGTTTAGAGAACCGCATGGACCATGGATCATGTTAGCGGTAACAATGTCAAACAACTCTTTATCGATATTCCTATCCGAAATTTCTGCTGAAATAATTTTATCAATTTCTTCTGACCGTACTTTGTCGACGAACCCAATCAAAATATGTGCATGTGGCAAACCTCGTTTTTGCCATTCAACAGAACACAGCCAGCAACGTGTTTCGTCGAATACAGAGTGATGTGTAATCAAGTTCATTAATGATTTTAGTTTTTGTTTGAAGACACATGCATTGATATCATGGTGATGCATTGCTGTTTGACCTGGCAATAACAAAATTTTAATTTCATCCCAGTTAAGATTGCACGTAAATGTAATGAACACATCTGGTCGGTCGTACGCACGCACAAAAGTCATGGCGTCTTGAATGTATTCTTGCATATGACGTGGACTACCAATATATGATGATGGAAGAATATATGCGGTACCGATGTCGTTGATATTAGTGGTTCCAACTACGTTACCGACGTTACTGACAATAGCATCACGCAAATAAATGTACTCCTCAGAACGCAGCTTCGCTTGATTATACTTGTTGTACCGTAATCACTCGCTTTAATTTTCGCATACATATCAACGATGTATTGATGAAACAGCTGGCCGCATCGGAGAATGTTTTTGTCTTCAATGGCACGAATAATCAACCGATATGCGTAGAAGTTCATCGCGCTCACTTTCTTGTTGGTTTCTGCACCTGCAAAGTAAATATATAAATAATACAAAAATAAATTAATCTTACAGAAAAAGAAAAAGTAAATAATATGTAGATTGTACCTGTCACTTGATTTATTTTTTGATGTTAAAATGGCATCCATCTTCTCCTTCCCAAAATATCAACGGATATTGCAAAGCGTCGTAAGAACGATGACTGCCTTGAATTGTGTGAACCGTGTTATCTCTGTGTTGGATCCGTATATATCGACGTTCATATGCGTCACCAACCATAACAACTGCAACTTCATTAACGGTTGGTTAGTTGTATCGGCCCACATGCTCTCCAAATGGTTTTTGTCTGCTTTGATGATGATTATGTAGTTGTCGTTTTGCAGTCTGTTTGAAACGGTATAAAACAACTGGACGAACTGGTTGTGATTTCGCAAAAACGGTTCCAAAGTCACCACAATTTCTTGATCCTCCATCTGCTCGATGTGGCTGTACTGGCAGCGTTCGTTTATTTGTAGCTCCTCATCGCCCATAAAGTAGATTTGCAAGAATTTTGGATCGGTTTCAGGCATTGAGATTAAAGAACCTATTTGATGATATACTTGACCCTGAATCTTAAACATTTATTCAAAATTGTGACCATTCTCATTCTGAACGATTTTTGTCGCTCCAAATGATGTCATTTGGAAACAAGAATTGAATTTGCGAATTTTACGCAAAAACAATTTTGATTTAGGTGTGGCTCCAGCCAATAGTGTTTTCAATGGTTCTGGCGACAAATTCAATGGTGGAAGTACAACTTTTCCAGACGTGCAGCAGAAACCGGCCAATTCACTTTTGTATTTGAATGCATGGCAGTGTTGGCATTCTTTGTCCATAGCGCCGATGACAACTTGTGAATGTGACGAATAGTCGATGTCCGACTCATATTCGAACGCAAGACGAAGAAGTGATGCGCGTGTCAATGCGTGATTTACTTGCAGGCTGTGTTGTTTATGTGCTCTGTGTGCATCAGTTGCTCGTTGACGCGCCTGTCTTTGTCTCAATGCATTAGCTCAAAGGCGTTTGTTGCGTTGCTGTTGAATTTCATCGAGGACATCGACATCGGATCGACAGTCTTCGAGGAGATCGCATCGAGATATAACGTTTTTGTGATATTTTCGCTCGTAAATCTCGTGAAATCTACCACGAAACAAGGGTCGTCCGACCGGGCATTGCTGCTGAGGAGCTTGGGCTTCCGAAGCCAGTGCTGATCTTACGCATCAGATTCCAGCGAGAACAACCGCAGAGACGGTAAGCATTCTACAGAAATAGACCAAACTTTGATTACATATAATTCTGAGACCAAATTGACAGACTAAAAGAGGCTTTTAGTAATAATTCTGGAAAGTGTTGTTGGCCCTTATCAGGGCCAACAACAGAGGAAAATTGGACATCACCCTGACCATACAAGGGCTCACCAAAAAAGACAAATAACTCAAGATTCTTCTAGAGATATTGACGTGTAGGGAGACTTAACAGATGAAGAGATGGGGTCTGACAATGAGTTTGTTGCTGCAACGATACTTAAAAGAAAACTTATATTTAAGACCAAGGAAGACAAGCCACCAAAATCAATCAGGGTGACCAACAAATTCCAAACTTTATCAGACAACGAGGAAAATATGGAAACACTGGACTTACCGAACACTAACTCCCAGGCAAACCCCGCAGATACCCAAGAACTCAAACCGAAATTACCCCCAATAGCAATTTCAGGGACGGCCAACTACTCGAACATTGGTAAAACAATTAAAGCAGCCATGGTAGGGACATTTAAATTTTTCTACGTCAAAGATGGCCTAAAAATTCACACAAACACCCTAGAGGACTTCAAAGCTTTGTAAACCATGCTAAAAAGACTGGCCAGGAATATTACACATACACCTTGCCGAGGGACAAACCCCTCAAAGTAGTAATAAAAGGTCTTCCCCCAAATATGTTAACAGAAGAAATTAGAGAAGAACTTCAACTATTGGGGTACTCACCAACAGACGTGCGGCAGTTTACATCGCACACACAACNTCACCAACAGACGTGCGGCAGTTTACATCGCACACACAACACGAAAACAGCCCACACGACCAGGTCAAACTTCTACCGATTTTTGTTTGTACCCTGACAAGAACTGATAAGAATTTCCAGCTGTTCCAAGAGTCATACACTAAACACACCCGAGTAAGTATAGAGCACTACATACAATCTCAGAATTATATTCTCCAATGTCATAGATGACAAAAATTTTGTCACTCAAAAAATAACTGTTCAAACAAGCATATGTGTGTCAAGTGCTTGATACCCCACTTGACCGCCGAATGCCCAAAGAAAGACACAACTACTCCAGCAAGCTGTTCTAATTGCGGAGGAAAACACACGGCAAATTATTCTAAGTGTCCAGAGTACCAAAAATTAGTCGGAAAAAAAATAGAACAGAGACAACATAAACTCTTCACTCATACACACAATCTGTCTACAAACGACAAGGACTTTCCTTTACTACACAATAAACCAGTGGAACCTACCCGTTTTAACATGACACCACGCAGCTACAGGGATATATTAATCAATAGAAGTGACGCTGTACATCAAACAAAGGAATACGAGAAAACCACACCGTTTGACTTCAAGGAGATAATAAACATACCAAAAGAGATCAACATCTGCGGACTTATAAAACATCTCAGACCATATCTCACAAAAATTAAACAGGCTGAAGACAAAACTTCCAAACTAATGATACCACTAGAAGCAGCCACGGAATTTTTCCTCAGTGGAGATGATGAATAAAAGTACTTTGAAAGAAAAAATCATCTAAGGATCCTAATCTGGAATGCCAATGGAATTCTGAACCAGAAACACGATATTGAACAGTTACTAAGTACCTGTAGTATTGATCTGGCCCTCATCTGTGAAATTCACCTACAAGCTAACAAACGACTGAACATCGCAGGATACAGTATATACCGGACTGACAGAGAACATGGAAGGCGAGAGGGTACAGCTGTCCTTATAAAACACCACTTACCACCCTACAGGGCAGACAACTATGGCTCACAAAACCAAGAGGCCACAACGGTTACAATAAACACCAAATCTGGCCATATAACTTCGTGGCCGTTTACAACCCACCGTCCAAAGGGATACTAAAACAAGACCTAGATAATGTCACGTCAGCCGACAACTTCTTCATAGGCAGCGACTTAAACAATAAAAATACTTTATGGAATATTCGAATGACAAACACCAACGGACGTATACTGGAGGAGCACTCGAACGAAACAGACAACAACATAATAGCACCAGACACACCCACCTACTATCCCGGAAACTATCTCCATAGACCGGACATAATAGACATAATTATAACCAGCCTAAAACTAACACCAAACTCGATAACAGTACTTCAAGAGCTTGACTCAGACCATAACCCGCTACTATGCGAATGGGAAGTAAACCTTGAGCATCAAACTAACTGGCGCATACCAAAAATAAGCACGACCGACTGGAATAAATACAAATTGGACTTACAAGAAGCCCTACCAAGGAACATAGACATACATACTGAACAAGACATCGACGCAGCCATAAACTTATTTACAACAACCCTGCAAGAATCCTACAAGGTCAACACTACGACATCACAAAAACAACATGAATTCAAAATCGACCAGCCTGAATTAAGCTATTTGCTAGCCCTTAAGAGGGAAGCACGTAGGGACTGGCAGAGACTAAGAACTCCTAACGAACGCATCAGATACAACAAACTCAAGGCAATAGTAAAAATAACAGTCAACCAAATCAGGAAAAACAACTTTAACACATTTGTTAATGACACAGCCACCAACCTGCAGAAAACGTGGACCCTAACCAAAGTACTTAAAAGGACTTCAAAAAGATCCAACACGCCAGCCATCCACGGGCAACTGGGAATGGCTTACAACAGCGGGGACAAAGCAAAAGCAATAGCACTAACTCTACAAGATCAACTCAAGCCTAATCCCATAAAAGATCCAACACGCCAGCCATCCACGGGCAACGGGAAATGGCTTACAACAGCGGGGACAAAGCAAAAGCAATAGCACTAACTCTAGAAGATCAACTCAAGCCTAATCCCATAAAAGATCCAACACGCCAGCCATCCACGGGCAACGGGAAATGGCTTACAACAGTGGGGCCAAAGCAAAAGCAATAGCACTAACTCTACAAGATCAACTCAAGCCTAATCCCATAAAAGACGAAAATTTCAACAGAGAAGTCACTAGATCAGTCAATAACTTCATACAACGACCCATAACAGAGACACCAACCCCCGTCACAAAACAAGAACTCCAATTCACTATCAAACAGCTAAAACAGAACAAGGCCACAGGACTAGACGGAGTAAAAAACGAAATAATAAAAATCATACCCGAAACAGCAATATACCACCTTACACTGATTTTCAATGCAGCTCTTAGAATAGCATATTTCCCTAATATCTGGAAAGAGGCTAAGGTGGTAACCATTCCAAAACCTGGAATTAACGCCATCTTCCCTCAAAATATGCGCCCTATAAGTCTATTAAACACTATTTGAAATACTGATACTAAAAAGACTAAAAAGACACACACAAGAACACAAGATAATTCCGGACCTTTAATTTGGCTTCAAAATACACCATTCAACCATCCACCCATTACTGAACTTCACTGAAGACGCCACTGACTCCTTCAACAACCGTGAATATCTAATAGCCATATTTCCTGACGTGGAGAAAGCGTTCGATAAGGTAAGGCATCTCGGCCTTATCCAAAAAATTATAAACTATAACTTCCCACGCGGTGATATACAGCATATAAACGGCCAAGGCTAGAGTAAAGAGGTAACGCGATAAATAAATGGTAAGGTAAATGATAACATGGTAAAACAGTAAAAGGTAACACGGTAACATTCACAACCTCATAATCATTCCATCACTCATAAAATGAAATCATCCATTTAGCACCATCATTCCATGAGGATAAGGGCTAGCGAATACTGCCTGTAACTCGCAAAACAATACAACCCTTTCGCAGGTGACCTAGCTTGACGCTTCTGTCAAGGTGGACATCCTGAGGCAGGCTACAAACAACCCAATAACGTGTATCTTACAATAAATCAAAGGTACCAAACAATGTAGTGCTAAGTTCATGCAACGAGGATAAGGGTCTGTGAAAACAACCTGTAACTCGCATAACAAATCAGCCAAAACTTCCTCTACTTGTCGATGACTCTATTGGCAAGTGGGGAGGTTATGGAAACAGGGGAAACCCATGTAGACTTTCATTTGTACGTATGTTGCAACCTGGACTCTTAAATTTGCTTTGTCCGCCAATTGATCTTCTGCCGTTCGATTTAACCGACAAGTGTGGACTATTTGTGAATTCTGTGTACGTCGACCAATATTTCCTCCTCGTCCACGAAGACGTGGCATTGTTTTTTAATAAACACACAATACCTAAATATAAACAACTTATATTTGAATTTTATGGATTACATGGTTTTTTTCGATGAGATGTTTAGCATTCTGTAAATTTTATAAAATCATCGACACAAATAAGCACTTAAAAATAAAAATGTGCAGGTTAGATTGATTGTCATTGAATACTCATGTATATAATTTAAATGTATGGAAGATCATGTAAGATATTCACTTCAACACAGCACCTTACACATTTTCCCAATGTATGTATTTGAGTATACTTGATAAAAAAATACACTCAATATTCACGCGATTGTGATACATGGAATATCGAAACACATCGAATATCAAAACAACGCCAAGCCACGACGCAAGAGACTTGCGCATGTATTGATGCGTACGTCAAATACCACAGAACTCGAAATCAATGCCACCTATGGTACACAAACATAACTATGAATTATTCTCAGAAGGTCAATTATTCACTATTCAGAAGGTTTTAACGGTCAATTATTCATATTATACTCATTATTATAAATATTGGGTGGTGGTGGTGGTGGGGAGTAAAATTGTGAGGTTACATGTTCTGATATGCAAAAAAAATCTTTAAGAAAAATCCCCTCGAATAAATTCCCTAAAAAATATAAATAAATCCTAGGACCCGATTGCAGCACCACCTACCGAATTCAATTGTGAATCAAAACCATCCATGGACCCATTCAAACACACACAACAATTTCCATCAAAATCGGTCCAGCCGTTTAGGAGGAGTTCAGGGACATACACACGTACAGAAGAATTCTATATATTAAGATGACTATATATTTTAATATGATATTAACTTCTTGATGAATAAATATCAACTCAAAACTAGTTCATGCATTTATTAGTCTAATGGTTCACCATACCCATAGGTAGTGTATTTTTACATGTGTTTTCGTTTTACTTTAATAATAATAATATTTAGCATCACGTCTTTCTACCCGTTCGTGTTATACGCTTTAAGTACTAATTACTCTAATGGATTAGGAATTGGGAAGGTTGAATTAGAGGAAGTGAACCCGC
>CABEEJ010008538.1:0-23354 GCA_901482245.1 Timema douglasi
TGCCCTACTATTCAATTGTACTGTACTATTGTTTTCCTGGTTTGCATTAATCTCCTTCCTTAGTACAATAATTAACTTTGTATCTTTAATTGGCACCCACTTCCCTCCTTTAAATATTACAAATGCTCTAGTACTATTCGGCATTAACTGTACCCAAAAGAAGAGGTTTTCTATCTTAAAAATTAGTAATAAATAGACAATGAACACATGACGTCAAAAACAGCGTCAAACGAAGCCTATACTCTTCGTCGGACCTTGTTTACGTTTCATCATTCCTAATGGCTAGTGGTTTCGGAGTTAGTTTACATACCCCTTATCTAACCCAATAAATATTAATTCTTAACTCGAACAGGTATTTGTTAACAACCATTGGCTTTAGTCTCCATAAAGTTTAGTAATTAGTTGCGAGTATTTTGTGGCACATAGATTAATTCATGTTATTGACTTTCCAATACATTAGTAATACAAATGGTTTTAGACTTGTCCTTATTTAATATTTATTTTACTTCTTAGACTACCCTTTTTATATATAACTTATATACTATTTTTTTGCACATTAGTTTAGCAAATATATTCCTGGTGAGTTTGAGTTTGTTATTGCCACAACCTGACGCTTTTTACATATAGTTTATTCACTTGCTTTCTCGCTTAACATTATGTGACTTAATAGTGTTTTTAACTATTTTAAGAAAGAAGAATAGACTCTTTACATATTTACTTTGCAAAAAATTAAAATGAGATGAGTTGCGCCCATCTACCACCTTTCCCCTAAATTGAAAATATCCGCTTTGTACCAACACAACACACCCCTTTTTACCCAAAATGATTGTCTGTCAAATCTGGGTTTTTGCACTTAGCTGTCAAATGTTGTCGCCGACTAGTAGATTCCAGAGGCCTCCCCCATTGTTGATCCATTCGTGACTCCAGCCTTGGAGTAAACTCTTCACCTTACTTCAAACAAACACACTCTGAACAATCACGTACGTTAGCACTCCAGTTTTCTAAGCCCGCCACAAAATGCACACGTGACAATGGTATATGGCATTGGCTTGTATAGGTATTGGTAGTTCCGCCTTTTCCCTTTTATTAAATATACATTCCAAGGTCACATGTTCCGGTGTCGCCTCACCTCCGCAACAGCAAAGACTGGTTTAACTCAAGTTCATCCTAAAGAGGGACGCTCGATATGGTGATATAGTGGAGAAGTCTCTGGTAAGGTAGAAAATGTTTCATTCCCAGTCTTTCTTGTACATTCGGAAATAACTGGAAGGTCTTTCTACCTGTGGTACTCTCTTCCCAGTCTGCTTGCCAATCCCGCAGGAGGGTCTTTCTTATGTCATCCTTGGTACTTACACCGTTAGTTGTTAATCCTATTACTTTGTCTAACTTCCCTTTTCCAAGCCAATATCTAGTGGCCCTCTTTCGTACCTCTAATTCTAGGGGCGAGACACCTAGGATGACATACAACGGGTTTGTTGGTACAGTTCTGTAGGCTCCAGAATGTCTCATGAAACCTCTGAAGGCCTCTGAGTTTCCTTTTAGCTATGTCCCCTCTCAGTTGTTGTGCCTACACTCCTGCTCCATATTCCACTGTGGACACAAGTAACGCCTGGTGGTATAGTCTAACTAGTTTTAAGGGCAGATGGAAATTACGCTGCCCTATATTGACTATCCCATTCATAACCCACAAGGCTCTCCCGCTTACGTTGTCAATGTAAGCCATGAAGCTACGCTTCTCGTCAAACTTCACCTACAGGTGTCTAACCATTTTACTCCTTATAATTGTTTGTTCTGCTATATTAATTATAGGATCTCACTTAAGCAATCCCCCGAGCAACATGTAGGTTGTCTTCACCGGTGCCATGCGGAATTTTACTTTCCTACACCATTTATCCAAACCTCTCAGTACCTTATTACTTTTTTAATCCAGGTTTATCCTAGAAATTGCGTCCATTACTATCAGCAAGTCGTCAGCAAAAACAAACATCCCCACCACTTCAGAGAGTGCTTCAATCTCTAACAACACAGGCTCGAGACCAATGTCCCAAAATATTGGACCACAGACCAGTATTTGTGGCCATCCTTTTGTTAATATTTTACTTGTTATTCATGGGCATTTCAGGTTTGCATACCTGTCTCTACAGTAGCCCCTAAATCTGACAGTTTAATTCTCTTAATCTCTTGAATAAGGCTGGCCACCAAAGGTTATCAAATGCACCTGAGATGTCCACAAATATTACTATCAGAGATTTTGCCCTAGATTTTTCTACCAGGCTTAAATCATCACAGATCACATCCTCTGTAGACCTGCCCTTCCTAAAACCGTACTGTTGTGGGTACATCCTCTCTGTGTTTTTGCAGTCTCTTACACAGAATTATCTCCTGCAGTTTTGCACATACATCCATCAAACATATCAGTCTGTACAATTATAGGAGTTGCGGGTATTTGTCCTCCCCTTTACTCAAAATTACCACTTCGCTCCACTTCCACACATTTGGGATTCTGCCCTGAGCCAAGCACTTATTCATGATCTGGGCCATAAAGGGTGCTATCTGTTCATTGATTTTCTGAATCACCTCTATCCTTATTCCATCAGGTCCAGGTGCCTTCTTTCTGTTCATTCCTGCTATTAGCCATTTAATATCATCCTGTATTACTGGTTCCACTATCAGGTTTTCATTATTATATGCCATTTTCATATCTTACCTAACGTTTTCATTCTTCTTACCCCCCTCCTACGGATTATCATCAGGGAACAACACATCCATTAGTAGTCGAGCTGACTCCTCCCAGAAAGTAGTCATTCCTCCTCCTTGTTTCTGGATTGTTGAAATGACAGATGGGGGTCTGATTTTCACTGCTGAAATCTGAAAGGGTTCACCCCATGCATTCTTCCTCAATTATTCTTGAACAAATCTTTCTCAGCTATCATTTTTAACAATCTCCATTGTATTTTCAAATTATTCCTTCCTTTGCCGGTATATATTCAATAGTAGGAGTCTTCCTGCTGGTTCTAGGCATCTTTGGTATTCCCGTTTTGCTCTCCTTGCATACCCACGTAGCTTTTGCAGCTGCTCATTCCATGGTCGATTTCTACACATCTCGTGACTTCTTTCACAACCGGAATTGCTTTCCTCATAGCTGTCTGCAAGGCCCACGTGAGTTCCTTTGCTTTTAGGTTTATGTGTCTCCCTATGACACAGGTTGTGTTAACTTTTTCCAATCTGCCTTTTTCAGGTTGTAGAGGAGTCACGTGCCTACATTGTCCGTCTACTTCTTTACCTAGTTCAAATGTTATCAGATTATGATCGCTGGATGTCTCACAATCACGCACTTGCCAATTCCCTATTAGTTCTCTTGCTTCCACATTACACAAGGTGACAATGTTGGAGCTGGCTCCGGCCCTTCCTATATACGTTGCAGGATTTCCTGGCTGGTTTACCACCTCCAAATGCCTTGATGTTATTGTATCCTCTAGTAGTTTCCCTCTTTGATACGCCCTATACCCTCTTATTCTATCACCTTCCTTTATTATGTCATTGCTATTTTAGAGTGGAGACCTGGCATTTGCATCCATCATGTATGCAACTGGTATATTAGGGAATGCCTCATATATCTTTTCTAGTTGTTCTGTATAAGGTTATATTTCCTCTCGGAACTATAAATACATGTTAACTAGTAAACATCCACGGTCCAAGCTCGAATTTCCACACATATGACCTTCTCATTTCAAAATTGATTAATCCTTATTACTGTTATGTGCTTGTAGCCAAACTTTTCCTACACTTCTGACAAGACGTGTATTAATCACATCTTGTGAATGTTTGTAATGCCAGGCCTTCACCGTGGTTCGGATCCCACGTTAAACCTTTCCATTTCATCTCACAATCACCTTGCCAGTATATATTAGCGTAAGTGTGTACAAGCCTTACGGGTAGTAAGACGCGGTGCTAATAATAATATAGTTATCGATAATATCTACCAAAGTGGCAGTTGAAGATCGCATGACTATGTATAAGTATGTGTATGTATGTCTAGTAACTTTTCTAACTGTCGAATGGTGAACACCCTTCCATGAAAATTGTATTGTAATGTATGATACCGGTATTTAGTCGATTTTTGACTTTAGGCATTTAGTTTAGCCTATGTTAGATTTGACCATATTCTATAATCTAGTATTTCTAGACAGACATTTACCATTTCAACCACTTGGTGAGTAGTTTCGATTTAGTTTGAATTTAATTGGTTTTTCTTTTAATTTAAGCCCGCATCTATGAGCACGTGGGCTGAACGTCAAGCTCACCCAGTAGTTTGGTGAGCGGGTGAAGGTAAGTTTGTGTTTCAAACTCTGGGAGGGTGTTCTGAGATTTATTTTTATTTAATTGTTTTCCACTATACTTTCAAGCAAATGGAGGTGCACTTATTCTAAGTTTTGCCCCATTCATTTATACTCTGTTAGTGTAGCTAAATTCTGATAGCCGGGACGGTTAGTTAGACGATGGGGAAAAAATAATTAATATAAATAACAAGTTTTAACATGTTTGTTACCCTCTTCAGTGGCTGAACTGTCTAAGGTATCTCTCATGTTATTCTGGCCTGCTGAAGACAGGGAAATCGGTGTTAGAATTCCAGTGGGATCTACTGAGGGTGGTTTTTCCTTATTGTTTTCCCATTTTCCTTAAATGCAAATGTGCCGATATTACCTCTAAAATGCTTCCTTCCTCATCCCTAACCCGTTAGACTAATAATTTATAATATGTGGGTATAAATTGAACGGGAGTAAGACAAAATGATAACAAACTTGTTTGCTTTAATATTTGCCTTTAAAAGACATATTCTCTTAGAACTAAGCTATCATTTACTTGACTAAATTACTGACATTTTTATTGGCTAGATCTACTGTTTAGTGTTCTTTTAATAATCTAGGTATTTGCTACTCAACAAAGATTATTTAGTATAATTTTAAAAGTTCCGTAATTGTTGTTTGCTAGCCTCAAGCTATTTTCGTTAACTTTGTTTGCTTCGCCTGTCAACTTTGTTGAAATCAAGTCTAGGACCAACATAAAATCCATCCAGTGTTCGAGAGGTAGTAACTGACAGCTAGAAGATAATTTGATTGAAAGTCACTAATGTTGATCTTTATGGAAATAAATATTATCTTGGTAATAATAGATATAAAACCAAAGCGTTAATAAACAACCTTAATAATACTTGCCTAAGGTTAGACTACTGTTTAATTGACTTTTTCCTAAATTATTGAAAGAACACAAACTTTTAATAAATCTATTATGTTCGTTGTTTCGCGATATTCATAACAAGAGATATTATAGTGCATGTAAATAATAAATTAAAAAGTATTAAGTTCACACTTGTAGCTTCTTATAACTGCGCACCATAAATTGTAAAAAATAAAAATAAATGATATAACATAGCTATAAAAATCTTGTTCCAAAGTAAAACTTTTTATTTTGTAAACAGATGTGCATGGACAAAACATAAAACGGTTTGTATGGCGTCATCATCCACCCTGGTTTCGTCTGTCTCGCCATCTTGATTTATAATGTGAACGCAGCCTTTTGGAATCTCTCGTTTTAAAGCATTTTTAGATGAAGTAGAGACGTGGCTTTCACACACACACAAATCTAAACTTATTTTCATACGTTTGTGTGTTAATAATGCAATAACAGTTAAAAACGGGGGAAGGGGGGAACTAAATCAAAATTGTTTGTTGTGAAAGTTTTGATTGCAAAAAGTTATAGCAGCTCGCTCAACACACGGCTTGGCGAATGGATACATGAGCGTTGATCTGGTAGCTTATGCTAGCTGTCGCCATCAGAGCTGTAAAGTCGGGGAGATTTTATTTTGTTTTTCTTAGCGTCACGTCTTACTACCCATTCGAGCTATACGCTTATATACTAATTACGCTAATTGTTTTATCAAAGGTTATATTTAGAGTAAGTTTACCCACACTTGTTTGGAGGGAGATTGTAAAACCACCCTCAGTACACTCGATGATGTACAATATCTGTAATTTGGATTAACCGATTTATTCTCACAATGCCATATAAACTTCCCGTTAATCAATTTGTATGAGAGCATTTTACTGCGGCAAATTGGTTATTACTACTCTTGAGCCGTAGTCGGACAGTAGAAGAATAGAGGAGTCAGAAGGTTTGACGTGCCATCTCGTAACCCTGCTTACCTCGATAATCGTACGCTGCATAGCGTATATAGCTCGTGTTTGAATGAAGCTGTGTTGTTTTGGTTCCACCACCCCTCACCGTGCTTCAATTTCTTACATCTTGTGAATGTGGGGAATGCCAGGCCTCCACCCTGGTTCGTATTCCACGTTAAACTGTAGGTCCTCCATTTCATCTCACAAACACCCTACCATTATACATTAGCGTAAGTGCGTATAACCCGAACGGGTAGTAAGACGCGGTGCTAATAATAAATTCCATTTCTTGTGTTCGAGCCGTGGAAAATAGGCCGCATAGAATACAGAAGTGTTCTGCGGGTGTCGTACCCACGTGCGTACGGCGTACCTTGATCACAGAACTACTTTTTTCCGTAAC
This sequence comes from Timema douglasi, assembly GCA_901482245.1. NCBI lineage: Eukaryota > Metazoa > Arthropoda > Insecta > Phasmatodea > Timematidae > Timema > Timema douglasi. The sequence continues at coordinate 6,577 of CABEEJ010008538.1, forward strand.
TATATCAAATAATTGAATAACGTCATTAGGGATAGTTTATACTGAAGTGAAAACTTTAAAACTTGTAATATTTCGATTACATTCGTTCCAATTATGTAGTTAAGAAATTTCCCCCCGAAATGAAAATTCACCCTATTGTTCTTGTCATGGGAGTTGCAAGGGCTTTATTTTATGCAAAACAATTTGAAATGTATTTTGTTTTTTCCTTAGTCTGTAAGTTAAATACCTAGAAATGTGAGTATACGAAAGTTATTATTCACGATTCAGTAGAGAATATCTGATCTTATTACAAACAAACTACGATAGAAAAAATAATTCTATAAGAGTAAGCCAGAAATAAAATACTTGGAGCTCCTTTTAGTTATTTCTCGTTTATTTAAATATAAAATTGAGATTTCGTTGTGTCAAATGAGGCCTTCTCTTGGGATCAGGGGTACCTAAAATAATGGATCCTCCTCCTACTTTATAGATATTACCAATACCTTTAAAATACCTCCAATAATATAGTAAAATGTTTTGTCATTTTTGACCATAAAAATGTATATTTACTTTTTTGGATAGCTAAATAGTTTCTCTTAGATTTTCTCTCTGATATTATCTTCTAAAATGTTTTTAGTATAATTCTAATTTTTCGCTAACTTTTTATTATTTTGTTTAGCACAAAAAGTTATTATTAATTTTATAATTTTGTAATAAAGTGACATAAGGAAGAGATTTTAAATTAAATACAACCGCATTAGAACCAAGAATGGGTAAGAAAACTATAGTGATTAATCGCGTATCTAAAACGAGCCCCAAATAACCTACTCTGGAATAGAGCCTTGATCTTGTCACCTAAAATCTAGTATATTGTGAACTTGACTCCCGGCCTATACCGCGTGACAAATGGTGTGGGCTAGTATATAAAAGGGTAATATATTTTTGTAGTTGGGTGGTACCAAGTCGTGAACTATTGCCCCCCTTACTGTCGTCTCACCCATCAGCGCCCTTGGCATAGGTTACAGATGTGATGTCCCAGACTTACTTGTTTTTAAACACGTGTGTATATAATTGATGTGTTTAGAAAGTTATGCGTACAACCCGAACGGGTAGTAAGATGCGGTGCTAATAATAATAATTTAGAAAGTTAACAATATACATTAATTGATAGTAGCTTCTTTTTTATTCACTTCGCCTTATTTTATATTATACTTTTCTTCTATGACGACGAAATGTTTCGGTGATTTTTCACCATCTTAAAGTCTTATTTGTATTAATGATGATTGATTTGACTTCCTACTTTTGGAAAGTTTGTGAAATTTTACGGTTTTGTATGGAATAATTTTATTGACAACGCTGTTTCCCAATAATAATCATGCAGATTTCTCACAGATTATATCCGGTGTAACTAACGTCACTGCCCACCGGTTAAACACTCCACTACTATCACTTTAGATAATTTTACATTTTTCCATTATTTGAGATAGCTCTGAAACAACCTTTTTCTCACTTTTATTACGAATGTTCATTTATATACTGCTGTAAAAATGTTACTAAATCTAGTTTTACGTTATCATACGTCAAGTCATGTGATATGTAGCCGTCGATTTTCATATATATTATCAATAACAATAAAATAACACTAATAAAATGTCACCAATGTTGATCGCAAAAAAGTTTGAATTTTTAAAAAGGTAGGTACTTCAGATTTCCATTAAAATCACGCGACAACTACGATACATGGGGGAGAATACATGCCGGGACTCTATCCTACCTCCCGCCGCGACTCGCGTTGCTGGGCTCTATTCTACCTTCCCCCGCGACTCACGTTGCTGGGCTCTATTCTACCTTCCCCCGCGACTCACGTTGCCGGGGTCTATCCTACCTCCCACCGCGACTCGCGTTGCCGGGACTCTATCCTACCTTTCACCACGACTCACGTTGCCGGGGTCTATCCTACCTCCCACCGCGACCTATCCTACCTCCCACCGCGACTCGCGTTGCCGGGACTCTATCCTACCTTTCACCACGGCTCACGGTGCCGGGACTCTATCCTACCTCACACTGTGACTCACGTTGCCAGGACTCTATCCTACCTCCAACTGCGACTCACGTTGACGGAACAATCTTACCGACCTTTTTACTACCCCTACCCACACGGGTCAGAACACAACGTCACTTTCGTCGTGACATCAACCAGTTACCCCCAAAGCCGCAATGAGGGATAACAAGTTGATGGCTGTGGTGGCCAAAACAAAAACTCCACCATGGTCGCTATGGCTGGTACTTGACTTTGTACTTAAGCTGCTTATTTAGTTCTGTGATGCTTCTACCAAGGGTTGTCTTCAAGGGCATTGTGATAGACAGTACATTTTAATAAGGATATAGTTTATCCTTTTTTTAGACGATATTATAAGTCTATTACATTTGAAGAAAACAACACTAAAATTGTAATATGATATGCTTATTATAAATTCTAAATTCATTTTCTAGCAATCATTACAAGATATTCAGCATGAGACACATCGATTAGAGTCACTTAAGGGGCATGGTCCTATGTAATTATGAGCTGGGTTGGGAAACTTGATCACAAAGAGGTGACCTGGTGGTTTAGGGGTAGGTGTCAGATTGCTGTGTTGGGAGTCCGGGGTTCAATCCTCGGTTCCAGCACAGATTTATCTGATTGCCAAATCCTTCCTTCACCTCTGACAAGATGTGTATTAATCACAACTTGTGAATGTGGGGGAATGCCAGGCCTCCACCGTGGTTCGGATTCCACGTTAAACTGTAGGTCCTCCATTTCATCTCACAATCAGACTACCATTACACATTAGCATAAGTGCGTATAACCCAAACGAGTAGTAAGACGCGGTGCTAATAATAATAATAATTGATAACAAAGATAGATAGAAACCCAAAGAATAAACCTCAAGTAAATATACCTCTAGAATAGATAAGTTAACATGATGTGTGTGTGTGTATTTAATATCACTTAATACAACATGTTAACTTACATAGCATAAGAGCATAAACAAAACATTAAGATAAAGAAGTTAACATGTTGTATTAAGTGATATATGTTAACTTCTTTAAGGTCATTCGACCATCAACATTTTATTGCATTATTTTAATAAGTGTATAAATATAAGCTATAAATATTGATTCAATTATCTCAAATCATTACAGTTATTGAGTAATAAGCAGTCAAACTTGCTATTTTATCCATTTTACATGCTTATTTTAAGGTAAAGTAGTTAATGCATAGGGATTAAATTTATTCTAGCTAGACATGCATATGAAGTGTATGCAATGAAGTAGTTACAAGATCTTAAATAAATATAGTTTTTAATCTCTAAGATATTTAATAATTGTAATTTTAGATAATTTTTAATCTTATAGAAGTACTTTTCGTTTTATACACCGTTACTTCTATTTTATATCCTTTTATAGTAGATAATGTCGTTATTTCAAATTTGTTTAGTTTGTTAAACTAACTCTACTCTTTTATTTTATTTCTGACACCAAATTTATCAATGCAAATGTAAATTTGTTATGTCTACTTCTTACTACTTGAGTGCTGAGTTGTGACATTTATTATGGCTGTATTTCCTTCCGGCACTTTGATAATATTTTACTGTGTTAGTTTTGTTCTTCAACTCAAAATGTCAAAGGAACTCATAGCATGGTGCATCAAAACGCGTCTTGATTTTAAACCTATTGCTTATCAGAATATTACAATAGCTTCATGAATGTATAAAATAATATGCGTTTCACTTTTATTACTAGTTGTAAATTGAACACTTTGATTTTAAACCTATTGCTTATCTGAATATTACAATAACTTCATGAATGTATAAAATAATATGCGTTTCACTTTTATTACTGGTTGTAAATTGCACACTAAACAGTATATACAAATCTTAAAAGTGATAAAAAAAATAATCTAATTTCACATGAGTACTGCATTTCTTTATGTATTTTCCGATATACGATATTGTTTGATGTCCCGGGCCTGGCTACCACTGGTTCATAATCTGCTATTGTTTTATCTCCCGGGTCCTTGTTACCCCTGGTTCATGATATTCTATTGTATGTCCTGAGGCCTTGTTACCATTGATTCATAATCTGCTATTGTTTGATGTCCCGGGGCCTTGTTACCACTGGTTCTTAATCTGCTATTATTTGATGTCCCAGGGCCTTGTTACCAGTGGTACATAATCTGCTATTGTTTGATGTCCCGGGGCCTTGTTACCACTGGTTTTTAATCTGTTTTTGTTTGATGACCCAGGGCATTGTTACCAGTGTTACATAATCTGCTATTGTTTGATGTCCGGGGGCCTTTTTACCACTGGTTCATAATCTGCTATTGTTTGATGTCCCAGGGCCTTGTTACCACTGGTTCATAATCTGCTATTGTTTGATGACCCAGGGCATTGTTACCAGTGTTACATAATCTGCTATTGTTTGATGTCCCGGGGCCTTGTTACCACTGGTTCTTAATCTCCTATTGTTTGATGTCCCAGGGCCTTGTTACCACTGGTTCATAATTGTTGTTAAATACACAAATAATATACTACAATAAAGTGATTTCAACTTCAAATGTTTAAATTTCCCTAATTGAAAGTGAAATAATATTACGACGCACACGTTTTTACAATATTTATGTAATTTTTCTATTACAAATCTGATCTTGTATTTACATTTTTTACATTTTTACAGAATTGTTATGTGTTCCAGAATATTTGTGTTCATGTCCTGGAGAGATAGCTTAAAGTATATTTAAAATTAAGATTTACATATTCTTAATCAGGCCTACTACATAATAATTATATAAGTTGTATACTGAAGATAGAGGAAAATGAATATTTAACAATGAGAAGGTTTTATTATAATAATTATATACAAACTAAATAAGCATGCATTATATGGAAGTATGTAAGTTTTAAAGATTCTATTAGGAATGGGAAGAAAAACTTATGCTTGCAATTAAAAAGTGACCAACTAACATTGAAAACCTGTCATGTGTATTATTATCAAATACAAGGGTAGTTAAACATTACAGAGAGGACATTCTGTGATTTTGTTGTTTATGTTATAATGATATCCCTATTGAGAGAGTTTTCAAAGATGTAAAACTATGGAATGACACGATGCTGCCCAAACTACAAAGATTTTACTTATATTGTATAGCTCCTGAAATTATAAATAGTCGAATAAGACGAAAAATGAGATGCAAGGATACTGCCTATATCATGGAAGCTCAGACATCCAGAAAAAACTAAAAAAAACTTGAGGATATGAGTTAGTAGTGTTTCAAATTCAATACTTCAGCTGGGCTACTAAGAATTTTTTTTAAATATCACGATGGATTGTTTATAATTATAGATTTAGGCTACTGTGTGGAGAGAGTTCAACAAACATTATTATCATTGGATTAAAAAAATATAACCTTTTTGAAATTTCTCTCAACTACAAGGATCACGATAAAATAAATTAAGTTAAAGCATTTCTTGAGAGAGAAAAACAACATATTTCTCCAAGAGTGTGTTGTGCCAATATTTTGTAAAAACTATTTACTATTTTATGAATTAAATTTATAGTAGACTATTTATTATTAGTATTAAAATTATTATTTATTCAGAATCATAAAGTCGAAATATTACAAGTATTTAGAAATAATCCAGCAATTCGCAATTTCTAAAAGGGTTGTGAAACCATAATAACTTTCATGTAGGCCTATTAGGTTGGTATTTTAGTTCCTAATATTATTGTTTATAATTTATTACTGTAGTTTTCGGTATTTGTACTCTAGAAATTTAACTTTGTCACATTTTTAAAAATAATAACTTGTTTAATTATGTACCGGTACATATTATGATATTTGCATTTTAATTTTACATAAAAACCAACAATAAATTTTACAGCTAGCCGTAAGAAATTAAGCAAGTTACATTTTATAAAAATTTACGGTTGTAATTCTAAAATAATCTCGTTCGATAAATTTTAATTTTGACAGAATTTAATATAGTGTTTGTTTTTAAACTAATGTTATTTATATTATGTTTGTTAAACTTTTAATAATATACCTCATTGGTGAATCTATTATAATAACTACTCTTACCAAATTTAAATTGAATAGAAATATATTTATGTTTCTTAAATGGGTGTATTCTTGATTTTTTATTGCTAGCTACTCTGTTAAATATTTTAAAATTCTAGGACATTTTGAAATTCTCGATAATTCTAATATTAAGTGTGAGTGTAAGCTAAAACTAACAAGGGATATGGACAAGTTGAGATGTTTGCATTTTTTTCATCCACTCAAAATATATTTAATTAAGAAAAAAATCATTAACTTTATATATATGGCAAATCATTCCGATCTACAACAGGTTCATGAGTGACACATCAAAAGAAGGCAATGGTTAAGCTACATTTATAATTTTACAATAATATTCTGTTTTAGAACAGTTTGGTGATAAAATTGTTTTAAATGCGCGAATTTAGACTTTGCAAACTTAGTAGTGGCCCTTGAGTGTTTTATTTTTTCAAAATAGAGTGTGTCATTATTATTTTTTATATTTTGAATTTGGTATAGGTTTTCAAAATCACTCGTGTAAAGATAATGAGCATGTAACTATTTTAATCTTTAGTATATAAACCTTGACCCCTATATCATGCGGTTTATGTAAAATTGTGAATTACTGTGGGATTTAATGAAGCTCTCAATATTTTTTACTATTTTTTTTTACCATAACATAAATAAACACTCCTTCTAAAAGTCACAATGTAATGATATAGTGTAATTTTCTATAACAGTACTTCACATTTTGTCACACGTCCGGGATATCCACCTAACTTAACACCGCGTCTTACTACCAGTTCGGTTTACACGTTTATGTAATAATTACGCTATGTTATTAAATCAAGTACAAACACAACACCCCCCAGCCCCTAACCATTAACTCATCACTATGAAAGGGTAAACCCACATTTCACAAATTATAAATTTTTCGACCATGTCGGGAATCGAATCCGGGACCCTTAGCTCAGCAGGCGGACACGGTAACGACTGAGCTAAGGTGTCGGACTCCACCTGACTAATTGTGGAGGGCAAGTTAAGGTATATTTTTAGAAAATGTCTCAGTATTTGTGTAGAGGTATAACCGAACACCTAATTACATCCTGCTGCGATATTAACCTTGATCTCCCTGTCACTGGCAAACCAAATAAGATGAGAATTACGACTCTACCCTCGTTACGGGTGCAGACAAACTGATAAATCACAAACTGGCCGACATGGGAGGACAAAGGGGAAGAAAGACAAGTGATCTACAGCAAGAGCAATGTGGATCAAATGGCCGACACAAGTAGGACATGACTTGTACCAACTGGCCGACATGGGAGGACAAAGAGGAAGAAAGACAAGTGATCTACAGCAGGAGCAATGTGGATCAAGTGGCCGACACAAGTAGGACATGACTAGGACATGACTTGTACCAACTGGTTGAACAAATGCATATGCAAGCAAAATGATTGATAGCCAACTGGTTGACCCAAAAAACCCAACTTAGAAAATTGATTCCTTACTAATGATGATTTTAGTCCACAAAATTAGCGTATAACCCGAACGGGTAGTAAGACGCGGTNATAACCCGAACGGGTAGTAAGACGCGGTGCTTAAAAATCCACTAACTTGGTATTTTTTTTGCTTAGATTCTCACTCCCAGTTTGAGCTATACGTCGGATAAGCAATGAGAAAGGTCAAATTTAAGGAAATATGCACTCATTTGCGTGGAGGGATAGTAAATAAGCATTTAGGGGGAGGGGGGGGGGCTGAATACCTCTGTACGTATGACCGGGATTCTAACCCCAATCTTCTCAACATTAGTAATTTAGTTCAATGGGATATTTATGCATTGGACCATGTGACCACAAATATGTTTATTATTAGTTTTAAATTATATTAAAAAAAATTAAATTTCACAGACTTTACTTGTTATTTACCGTTTACGATTTTGTTGTCGAACACGTTGTTTGCAATGTAGTAATTTGTCAGTCAATCGGTTCATTGAATCCATCTGACTTATGTATACCAGCAGGTCCTCTCATGTCGAACAGTTGTATATCTTATCACATGGTCCTGAACGTGCTGATCAATTGACACACTCAAGCTTTGAAATATTTTTATTTATTTGGTAAACCAGTTGGCTCTCGATCACTTTGCTTTCTTATGCACGTGGCATTCAAACATATTTACAGCTTGTCGGCCAGTTTGTAAGGGACTCATCATGAGCTCTGTTAACTATTATAGTTATAAATAAAAGTAATACTTTTTTTACTATGAATAAATAACTCTAAAACTTGTTCTGGTACCAACATGGTCTCTAAGGCATCACTCTCGTTGTAGACCAGACCATTGTGACAGAGAGATTGGGGTTCGATTATGATCAGGTATATTGAGGGTAGTTTTATTATAAATTGTTTTCCACTTTATGCAAATGTGAGTGCACTTCCTCTAAAATCATCTTTCCTAATTCCTAACTAATTAGCGTAATTAGTACACATAAGTATACCACGAATGGATAGTAAGACTAGGTGCTATAATAATAATAAGAGAGCCCTTAAACTCTTATCACTCAAATTATTTCATTAAATTGCTTAGTAATATCGTACTTATTTTCTTCTTCTAAAAACACATTTTATAAATGTGGGCTTAGTATTCGGTACAATAAATACTTTGTGACACGTGTAATAAGTTCATTATTTTAAATTATTAATATTGTATGAATCTTAGTAGCCAGGATTCAAACTCGAGCCACAACTCCCGGGTGAGCCATGCGGTGACATTTATTTTCTATCAGTGAAGTTTCTTAGCGGATAAAAAGAGATTGTGCTATGCCAACACTGTTGTGAACAAAAGCTATCATTCTCGCCTTACTTTACAACCCCGCCTGCCCATCCCTCCCCCTACTCCCTTCACAACGCCCCCTTTCCCTTTCAACCATGTTAAAAAATTCCCTGTCAAAATGTTATAGCCAATCCACTCTAGGAGAAGCTTGCTGGTCGAATCACCTTAACAAAAACATATAGAAACATTTAAAAGGGACTAATACAATATAGCTTTTACAATGAAAAGGAGGACACAGTTCACACTTTACATGGCTGCCATTGAACAAAGAGCTAATGGCTACCTCTTAGAGAAAATCGATCATTACCGGCCAATCCCCCGACCTATGTTTCACTCTATTGGAACTCATCAGGAAGGAGTATGAAACGCGCACCACAACTTCCTAAAAAAAAACAAGAGAAGAAAATGGAAGATTGTAAGGAATGATAGAAACAAGTATCATTCTTACAATTTTCCATTTTATCCCTTTTGTGTTTTTTTGTTTTCTCTTTTAGGAAATTGCGTTGGGTGTTTCACACTCCTTCCTGATGAGTTCCGATAGAATGAAACATAAGTCGGGGAATTGGATGGTGACAATCAATTTTCTTCAAAGGTAACCATTAACTCTTTGTCCAATGGCTGCAATTTATGTGTGAACTGTGTTCTTCTTTTCATTGTAAAAGCCATATTGTATGAGTCCCTTTTATATGTTTCTATCCACCTTTCATATGCCTTCTTCCAAATATAATACAAATACAAACCTTGATTATAGTTTACAGAACATCTTGATAGGATTTCTCTAATGTAGACCTTTTAAACATTCAGTTTAGTACATTAATAATGAATATAGTTTCCGCATTTTCTCCATACAAATGCGGGTGAATTTCTTCTCAGTTACACTCTCAATACCTACCCATTAGCTTAAGTCATTAGTACTCGTATCAAAACCCACAATTCAAATATTTCAAGCCCAAAAAATTAAGGTATTTGTTTTAAATGACTAGGTCAATACATATAATGCAATTATTATGCTTTCTTTTAATCAAATGATGAGTTTATTTTTACCACTATTATGTTTGTTAAAAAGTGTGCACAGAATACTGAGACTCTCTATTGCCTTGTTAGCTTGGTGTGTGGTGAGGTACTTGGTGTTATTCACCCTCCTAAGTTGATCTTTGAACGGCTTGCGTGGGGCTGGTCCAGCAGTTCTTGGTTACTAACTTTTGATACTAGTCCACCAGATGGTCAACTTCAACTGTCAAGAGTTTTTTTGTTTTTAGCACAGTGTCTTATTAACTAATTGTGCTAATGGTTTTAGGGATAGATTCAGGGTGGATACAAAACATATTTTACAAAATTCCCTGACTTTTCCAGGTTTTACAGGCAACATTTTTCAATTTTCCCTGACTACTTTTTACATTTTTAATGGTGGATGATGACTTGTTTTATTTATTATCGATTCCATTTAAAAAAAAGTTTGTATCTACTAAACATAAACAGTTTTATCAGTTATTTTAAAATTTAAAATGTTATTTTATTTAGGTATTATTAACTTTTGTTTTAGTGTTTAGTTGCGAGATTAATGGGATATTTTAAACTTATTTTTTAGTTCCCTGACTTTTACAGGTTTTCCCTGCTTTCCCTGTCTGTAGCCACCATGAGGTTGTATTTAAAGGAGGTGTACCCACATTTATTTGCAGGGAGAGTGGAAAACCACCTTCATTACATCTACCGAGATTCTAACCTCAATATAACCATCATTTGCAGTCTAGTCTAATGCTAGATTAGTGCCTTAGACCATGTGGCCATCGAAGCGGGTAAGGTGTCTATTAAAGTACTTCATAAACTAAGGTCCTATTCACAATTCTTTCACAGGAAATGATATAAAATGGCAGATTTAATGTTTCTTTCCACCACTGATGTCCTGTCCACCAGTTCAGTTCAGTTCAGTTCAGTTCAGTTCAGTTCAGAAGCCGGGGGAAGGGGTAGGAGAAGAAGAAAAGAGGGATGGGCTCTTTACACAGGGTGCAGTAACAGTCCTCATACTATTTGGAGTACCCTGAAATTGGGTGAGAAATATAATATAATAAATCTATTTTCAGTTTTCGACCCTTCAACAAGAATTATAAATATATCTTTCAATCGAATAAGAACTATAATCCGCATAACTCTAATCCCTTTAATATTTTGGTTAATCCCTAATCGATTAATAACTTTATGAAATAAAGTTTTAACCCCTTTACATAAAGAATTTAAAGTTCTTATTAATATAAATTCTATTCATGGGAGAACTTTAATATTCATTACAATTTTCTCCATCATCTTATTTAATAATCTGCTAGGCTTAGTACCTTATATTTTCACAAGATCAAGACATTTAGTGATAACTCTCACTCTAGCTTTACCCCTATGATTAAGATTTATAATCTTTGGTTGAATTATTAAATCAACCCATATATTCGCACACTTGGTACCACAAGAAACACCTCCTGCTCTAATACCCTTCATAGTGTGTATTGAAACTATTAGTAATATTATCCGACCAGGGACACTTGCAGTACGATTAACAGCTAATATAATTGCAGGTCACCTATTATTAACTCTTCTAGGTAATACAGGACCCTCAATTCAATTATCCATTTTCTCATTATTAGTAACTGTGCAAATGGCCCTTCTAACTTTAGAATCTGCTGTAGCTTTAATTCAAGCGTATGTATTTGCTGTACTAAGAACGTTATATTCTAGAAAACTCTAGAAAACAAATGTTAAAATAAGCCAAATCCAGTTCTCGGTAGAAGTGTGGGAACACAGAGAAACCGATTATGAATGTAGTTAAGATCAGGATGAAAAAGGCCTTGGCACTTGAGGTCTCAATATGGAGTGGAAAAATTGGAGGTGAGAGTGGGGTGATAATTATAATGAAGGGTAAAATGGTTGTAGGAGGAGAGCAGAGCGGTACGTGTGGCTAATGAAAGATCTTCTGGACCTTTCTTATCATTTTTGTATTATTTATTCATCTAGTCTTTGTACCTGGGTTTAGATAACCAACCTCTAAATGGGTCTATGCTAGGATGGGTTGTGAAATCACAGCCTAAGATATTGTCACTGCTCATCTAAAGTCACAGACTGCTCCTCTTAAACAAAATGAACTGTGATTGCAAGCAAGCTATTTTTGACCACAAAATTGATATATTTAATGGGGTACAAGATCTCAGTCAGTAGGTACTAAAAAAATATATAAGATTATAAATGCATTTTTCTCAATGATATATCAGACTATTTAAAAAATAATAGGCCCACTCTCACTTATATAGTATTACCTGAATTTAGTTGCATGTGATATTATTTTCTATTGCATTTCGGGCTAAATTCTGATGTTACAGTACTTAAAAGTTATTCTTTTCTTGTATCCTTGTTTTGCTGGCATGATAATAAAGTGTGTTTTATAATTAAACCTGTAGTTTGAGATTTGAACTTATTAAAATAGTCCCTGCTATCATTTACTAAAGAATATTCACTGTTTAGCCATTACAAATTATTTAACATTAGTTAATTAAATTTATGGTATTTCAAATACTTAAATCAGCTACAAATACAATAAAATAATATATAAAACTAAGGCAAACAAATCTCTGGACTGGTATTTGCAGAAAACATTGTAATGTAACACATAGTAGTCCATTCTATCATCCAGGATGTGTATTTGATTAGATCACAAATACACATCCTGGATGATAGAATGTGACAAGGATAGTGAGTTCTAGTGATATTTATTGATCTAAAGGTTGTGATATAATTGATTCAATATGGTTAGTGCGTTAACCTGCAGTTGAGCACACTAATGACAGACGTTTTAAAGATGGTTTTAGCTACTGTGAGCAATTATGTCTAAACAACCCCAGGTTTCGTTGTTAGGACTATTTACTTTACTTTTCACAAAAGTATTATAAATATATATAAACCTAGGTACATACGTAGGCCTACTGTCTGAAAGTAAAGTATTTTTATTATTGTTACCATTATGTCTTTTTAAATTAAATACCTCAAATGAAACGAATAACTAGTAAAAATGAAACATACATGTTAGCAATTTACATTAAGGTGCGGCAGAAGGGAGCGCAAGTATTTGTACAGTTTTTATAGAATTTGTTTGTTGGCCAAAATAAATCAAATATTTCTCCAATAGCAACATAGAGTTTATTTTTCTGCACATGCTCATTCCAAACAATCTTTAATATCTGCCAAGGGTGTCCTGATGTTTTGTCAAAACTATTTAAATAAAGAGAAAAAGTTTTGACAAAATTTCAGGACACCCTTGGCAGATATTCAAGATCTGTTGATATTAGCACGTGCAGAAAACTAAACTCAACTTTGCTACTGGAGAACTATTTGATTTATTTTGGCCAATAAAATGTAATGCTATAAAAACTGTAAAAATACTTGCGCTCCCTTCGGCTGAACCTTAAGGATGTTATATTTATAAACAATCCCAGTGAATGGCCACTGAACCACGAAGATAAGTTAAGTGTTTGTTATAAGGGATTAAAAAGGTTTCATATAAATAAGAAACACAACCAAATTAACTTACTTCACCTTTATATTAAAGCCAACATATACTCCTCTTTTTTAGGTGTGTGCTGGTTATAGATAAAGTATTTATATCAACAGTTGGTCCGATTGTTGTAATTCTGAAAACAAAACACAATTAAAATATTTAATAATTTTAGAAATAAAAATTCATTAATTTGACACTTTTGATATTAGAAATGTGATAATAATTTTTCCGTACTATTACTAGCCTAATAATATACATTTTACATTTTAAGAGGCTTTTGATACTAAGTATGTTACAACAACCTACTTTTTTTCACACACCAAAACTCTGCAGATAAACTACTTTACTTAACCATGTAATCATCACATTTTTATAACTGATTTTTGTGGAAAAAAGTGGGGTGCGACCATTATGTGAAGCTATAAATAATAATGGCAAAAGTAAAAAGGTTTCAAACATTAATACATCGCTAGCAGTGATCACTCGTTAATCTTGTGCAGAGGGATGTGAATCTTACCGTATCATTTGACAAGCTTGGTAGCTTCACCTGTCCGCCCACTCCCCCTGCAGCATACCACGCAACTTGGCTTTCAGAAATATACCTACTGACAATGCGCATGCACTGAGAATTCTAGGTTTGCAGTGAACGAGAAGATAACTGCGCATCCAAGGTCAACATTTATAGATCTTTAGTGGTGTGTGAAAATGAGGGGGAGGGAGAGAGGAGAAAGTATCTTGCCTCTATTTACCTTTTAAAGTGACATGACGAACAGGATTATACCATGCGACAATTGTGTGATGATTTTTTATAAACCAATTTTGGACTGAAAAAACAGGGTGCGACAATTATGCGGTAAAATACAGTAATGTTTTTATAAGTTTTCTAGGTTCATAATAAGACACTGGAGCATAACATTGCACTGTTAAAGTTATGTTTCTAGCAATACTCTTGATTTGTCATAGTCTAGTAGGACTAAGTATAGTATACGAACATTTTTAATCAGACTCTAAATAACTCAGATGATAAGATTTTTCATGTGTTAAGGTGAAGTTAGTAAGCTTACAACAATAATTTTCCTAACTAAAGGTTGTGCTAAATTTGAGTATACCTTTTCCGCCACCATTGCAAGTTGTCGAGAGAGAGATGGTCCAACTTTATCCACCATTTTGAAAAAGGTTCCTTCCTTGTTTCTTAGCAAAATATGGGGATGGTCTACCTCCTAAAAACAACAAACCTATATGAAATACAATGGTGTTCGATCGAATATCCTAATTTTAAGATTTTAGCTTTTAATAGATTCTTGGGCTCTAAATTTACTGTATTATGTACTCAACATTTATTAGCTCATTGTATAAGGCTATTTATTTGCCTCATATTGTATCTCTAGTTAAGAATGACTCAATTGTTTATCTATGTGTCTGGAAGTTGTTCTTGAAATGTGGAGTTGAGGGAGATTTGTAATATATATTTGGAAGAAGGTGCAGGAGAGGTGGGGAGAAAAAATAAAAGGGTACAATCACAATATGGCTGTCACAATGAGATGAAAAACACAGTTCACGCTTTTCTTTGCTGCCACTGGACAAAGAAGAAAATTGATCGTCATTGCCCAATCCCCCGACCTAGGTTTCATTCTATCGGCGCTCATCAGGGAGGAATGTGAAACGTGCAACGCAACTTCTAGCAGCAATGCACTATCGTCAGTGTAGAATGATAAAGCACAGCACTTGCTTCTTACTATGTCCTATCTCTTTTTCCAGACCACTTTACTTGGTCCTATAATTGCATGTGAATAATCACACACACTTAACCCAATCACACATACACACTCCATGTACTTATAATGGTAACATTCTTGTACCCTTATATGATTAGTAGATAAATCATCACACAGGGGGCGGGAGCCTCTAGTCTTTTTTTTATATCAAAGAGAGGCTTGACAATAGTACTACAGGTATCCATTTAACTCATTTGCATTGTCAGAAAATATGTCGCTAATGGTAGGCTTTGGACCCTAGGTTAAATCCCTGCGGGGAACATTTATACAGTTATTTTTATGTCATGACAGGACATATTTGCCTTCTTACTAACAATATTTCTTTACTTTGGTAAATAATGCAGGCAACTGAAGCGTGTTATCAATTTAAAGATCAATACTGAGTGACTTCATTTCCAAATAATTTATCTTCCTCTATAAATATAAATAGTAGCAAAATTAATGGCCACGCAGTCTAAACTGTTGTTCTAGGAAAAGTGAAATGAAAGATAAAGTTTCAAAACTCAGCAAGGAGCACTGGGGTTTTCCATTTGTGGAAAATGCTTTCAAATGTGTTTTTTATCATCTGCTCTGTACACTAGTGCAGGTGTACTTAAATGATAGTGGATATCTATGTAGCAGTTCTTGCTATTTGACTTACCTCAACTCGTCCATTACTCATGACAATAACTCTATCAGAATCCATGATAGTGTTGAGGCGATGCGCAACTGTTAACACTGTGCAGTTCATGAACTTGTGTCTAATTGTATTCTGAATCAAATTATCCGTTCTGAAATCATGAAATTCCACCGTCAAGAGCTAAATAACACCTTTCCTTGTTCATGAGCACCTCAACAATATATAGGCTGGTTATAGTTTGAATATTGGATAGAGGCTTTAGGTAAGTATAAGCAGTCCACACTTCATTACAATAAGGAGATTACAGTGGTATGAGGCTGACATTATTTTGGGTGTTTCTAGTATAAATCATGACTTTAACTGCCTGTAGCTCATTTTACACTTTATTAAGGCAATATTGACACATACTTGTTCCACACCCCTTAATATCACTGGTTTTAATCCCAAGTTGAAGTTAACATTGGGTATATGCCCTTGTAAGTATCCCATCACTATCAGAAATGTATAATAAGACAGTGTAGAAACACTGTACAATAATGTAAAGTAAGTGATAGTGAAGGTTATACCTAGAGAGAAAAACACTTCTCTCGTCATCAGGTTGGCTTCCTTCACTACCAATTACTTTACATTATTGTACAGTGTTTCTACACTGTCTTATCATACATTTCCTAGCCATTAGGCAATAATACATTTTACTATCACGATCAGAAAGTAATAATAAAAATATAGTGTCCCAAACTTCTTAATATCTTTGTTAATAATCATCAATTGAAATGGATGACCTGGCGGCCTAGGGGTAAAATGTCGGACTTCTGTACTGAGGGTCCGGGGGTCAATCCTCAGTCCCGGCACAGATTTATCTTATTGCCAAACCCTTCCTTCACCTCTGACAATACTTATATTAATCACAACTTGTTAATGTGTAGAATGCCAGGCCTCCACCTAGGTTTGGATCCCACA